>UESW01001444.1:0-20372 GCA_900491605.1 Calamus simplicifolius | reverse complement strand
GAGGCTGGTTAACAAAGTATTCAAGGAGCAAATCGGCCGGAATATGGAGGTGTACGTGGACGACATGCTGGTCAAAAGCAAGGAGGCATCACAGCATATCGAGGACCTCTCAGAGAGCTTTGCAACGCTACGCAAGTATGGGATGAGACTCAATCCGACCAAATGCGCCTTCGGTGTTAACTCCGGGAAGTTTCTCGGCTTCATGGTCTCCCAGCGAGGTATCGAAACTAACCCCCAGAAGATTCAAGCTCTCCAACAAATGGCGCCCCCGGCATCTGTTAAAGAGGTCCAGCGCCTAACTGGGAGGATAGCGGCTCTTAACCGCTTTGTGGCACGGTCAGCCAAGAGATGCCTCCCCTTCTTCAAAACCCTTCGGTCGGCTAAAAACTTCCAGTGGACTCCTGAATGCCAAAAGTCATTTCAAGATCTCAAGAAATATCTCGGCTCGCCCCCACTTCTCAGCAGTCCGGCCCCGGGCGAGACCCTATTCTTATACCTGGCTGTTTTAGAGGGTGCCGTCTGTTCGGTGCTGGTCAGGGAAGAAGGCAAAGTCCAGAAGCCAATCTACTATGTCAGCAAGCTACTCCGCGATGCGGAGACAAGGTACATCAGAATTGAGAAGATGGTGTTGGCCTTAATCATCTCAGTTCGGAAGCTGCGATCGTACTTCCAAGCACATTCTGTGATGGTCCTGACCGACCAACCCATCAAGGCGGTAGTCCACCGTCTCGAGACGTGGGAAGAATGACCAAGTGGGCCGTCGAGTTGAGCGAGCATGACATACACTTTCAGCCCGTCCAGCCATCAAAGCTCAGGTGCTAGCCGACTTCCTCCTCGAGTGTACCATCCCGGAGGACGGTTCTACCCCAGACTCCCTTGAAGAGCCAAATCTAGAGCCCGGTGGCTCCTCTATGTCGACGGGTCATCTAATGCCCATCGCTCCGGTGCGGGCCTGGTTCTCACCAGTCCGGAGGGGTAACCTTCGAATATGGCATCCGTTTCTCTTTCCCGGCCTCCAACAACGAAGCAGAGTACGAAGCCCTGTTAGCTGGCCTCGAATCACCTGCAATCTGAAAGTGGAGAAGCTTAGTGCCTTCACCGACTCTCAACTGGTAGCCGGTCATGTGCGAGGAGAGTTTGAAGCCCGAGAACCGAACATGGTTCGATATCTTCAGGAGGTGCGGAGCCTGCTTCCCCATTTTGTCGAATTTGAAATCATTCAAATTCCCAGGTCCGAGAATGCCCGCACCGACCTACTCTCGCGATTGGCGACCCGGAGTCGATGGACGCCGAACAAAAGTTCCACCTGGAGACTCTGGAAAAGTCCAGCATCGCGGGAGCCGACCGGATAATGCAGGTCGAGGCTGAACTATCATGGTTCGACCCTATTCTTAAATATCTCAAAGAGGGTCACTTTCACCCGACCGGAGAGAGGATAGAAAGCTGAAGCTACAGGCCACCCACTACGTGCTGATCGACAGCTTTACAAACGGTCCTTCTCCATGCCGCTGCTCAGATGCCTTCGCCCGTCTGAAGTAGATTATGCTCTGCGCGAGGTACATGAAGGGATTTGCGGCAACCATCTGGGAAGCCGGTCTCTATGCCACAAGGTGCTGCGACAAGGCTACTACTGGCCGACCATGCAGAAGGATGCAAACGATCTAGTCCGAGCCTGCGACCCATGCCAGAGGCACTCAAGCATCCAAAGGCTCCCCTCCGCCGAACTAGTTTCCGTATCCTCCGCTTGGCCCTTCGCCAAATGGGGGATGGACATCCTCGGCCCATTCCCGCTTGCCACGGGACAGCGAAATTCTTATTTGTCGCCATTGACTACTTCACTAAATGGGTCGAGGCGGAAGCAGTTGCACAAATAACCGAGGCACGGGCCAGAGATTTTGTATGGAGGTCCATCATATGCCGATTCGGCCTTCCGCACACCATAATCACCGATAACGGTAAGCAGTTTGATAACTCCAAATTCTGCCAGTTCTGTGAGGAGCATGGAATCCGTCACTACCTCACCTCGGTCGGGCATCCACAAGCCAATGGAGCGGCCGAAGTGACCAACAGGACCCTCCTTCAGGGGATCAAAGCTCGCCTTTCCAGAGCCTAAGGCAGGTGGGCGGATGAGCTGCATCATGTCCTATGGGCCTACCGCACCACCCCAAGAATCCTGACAGGCGAAACCCCATTCCGGATGGCCTTCGGCACGGAGGCCGTTATCCCTGTGGAAATAGGTCTCCCATCGTTGCGGGTGGAAAGCTACTCAGAGGAAGCTAGCAACGATCAGCTCCGCACTAACCTCGACCTGGTGGAGGAGATCAGAGAAAAGGCCCGGATCAGAGTGGTGCATATCAACAAAGGGTGGCCCGTTACCACGCCTCCAGAGTCAAAGGAAAGCCTTCCTGCCTGGCGACCTTGTTCTTCGAAAAGCCTCTGTTTCCAAACCGCTGGAACAAGGAAAGTTGGCGCCAAACTGGGAAGGCCCGTACCAAGTAGCAGAGACCATTGGACCGGGAACCTACAAGCTACAATATTTGAGTGGGAAATCCATCCCCCGGACGTGGAACTTGGACAATCTCCGTAAATATTATCAATAGGGGCCAAGTAAAAAATTCTCCGAACCTCGGCTGGGCCGAGCAACAAATTCTCCGAACCTTGGCAGGGCCAAGTAAAAAATTCTTCAAACCTCGGCTAGGCCGAGCAACAAATTCTCCGAACCTTGGCTGGGCCAAGTAAAAATTCTCCGAACCTCGGCTGGGCCGAGCAACAAATTCTCCAAACCTTGGCATGGCCAAGTAAAAAATTCTCCGAACCTCGGCTGGGCCGAGCAACAAATTCTCCGAACCTTGGCTGGGCCAAGTAAAAAATTCTCCGAACCTCGGCTGGCCCGAGCAACAAATTCTCTGAACCTTGGCAGGGCCAAGTAAAAATTCTTCGAACCTCGGCTGGGTCGAGCAACAAATTCTCCAAACCTTGGCAGGGCCAAGTAAAAAATTCTCTGAACCTCGGCTAGGCCGAGCAACAAATTCTCCGAACCTTGGCAGGGCCAAGTAAAAATTCTCCGAACCTCGGCTGGGCCGAGCAACAAATTCTCCAAACCTTGGCAGGGCCAAGTAAAAATTCTCCGAACCTCGGCCGGGCCGAGCAACAAATTCTTCGAACCTTGGCAGGGCCAAGTAAAAATTCTCCGAACCTCAGCTGGGCCGAGCAACAAATTCTCCGAACCTTGGCAGGACCAAGTAAAAATTCTCCGAACCTCGACTGGGCCGAGCAACAAATTCTCCGAACCTTGGCAGGGCCAAGTAAAAAATTCTCCGAACCTCGGCTGGGCCGAGCAACAAATCTCCGAACCTCGGCTGGGCCGAGCAACAATTTTCCGAACCTTGGCAGGGCCAAGTAAAAAATTCTCTGAACTTTGGCTGGGCCGAGCAATAAATTCTCCGAACCTTGGCAGGGCCAAGTAAAAAATTCTCCGAACCTCGGCTGGGCCGATCAACAAATTCTCCGAACCTTGGCAGGGCCAAGTAAAATATTCTCCGAACCTTGGCTGGGCCGAGCAACAAATTCTCCGAACCTTGGCAGGGCCAAGTAAAAATTCTCCGAACCTCGGCTGGGCCGAGCAACAAATTCTCCGAACCTTGGCAGGGCCAAGTAAAAAGTTCTCCGATCCTCGGCTGGGCCGAGCAACAAATTCTTCGAACCTTGGCAGGGCCAAGTAAAAAATTCTCCGAACCTCGGCTGGGTCGAGCAACAAATTCAGGCTAAAATACCAGTGGAAAACCGAAGTACGCAGGCCTCGGTTAAAGCCGAAGGACTTCCAAATAGTCCCTAGAACTTCGGCCGGTTTGGAAAAAGGCACACTAAGCGAAAACTGTCAACACGCACAAAGAATGTGCCTCCGGCAAACCCCTAAAGGGTTCAATAAGCCCCACGTAACCGGCCACGAGCCCCAGGCAAAGCCAGGGAATCCCCCTTTGCTACTAAAGTCTTTGGGCAACGCCCCTATAACCTGCCGAACAAAGCGCCTATCTCAAACAGAGCCATGACTCAGTGCGTAAACTAGTGGAGCCACCCAGGCTCCCCAGCTATTATAGGAGTGGCATTCTTTAGAGCTAAAAACTCATGAAATGAGAAGATTGTCCAAAAAGGCCCTTTTTCATTGATTAAAAAGGGAAGTACAAGAAGACAGAAAAAACAAAAACAAGAAGCAAAAGAGGCCCTAACTAGGGTTCGGTGTCGCTCCCGGACGCCAGCAGGTCCTCTAGGCACTCGGTAAGGTCAGCGACCTGCTGGCGGAGCGACACGAACTCCTCCCTCTGCCGGTCCGCCACCCGGCGCAGGGCCTCTGTCTCCCTCGTGGAGACGTCCATGTACTCCTCGATGACCCTCACGATCCGCTGTTGGCTCGCAAGGGTCGATGCCAGGCCCAACCCATCAACAGTAATCGTGGGATAGCCACTTGGCGGGTGAAGCAAACCGTTGATCAACGCATGCAATTCCTCGGATGATCGTCCTCCTTGAGAGTCCATGGCCGAATGCTGCTTCGAAGCTTAAACGAGGGATGGCTAAGACCAACACCCTCGGTCATATTTATACTTGCCAGGCGAGTATCTCGATCGGTCGCACTGTAGCCACTGACCTACGAGAACTCACCACATGTCATCGCTTTAGTGCCTGCAGAATCCGAAGGGCCATGCCCCATCCCGAGAGAGATCGAAAAACACGTACGGACTATTCGGGAACCCCCCTGAACAGAGTATTTCCCGATCTGCCGGCCCCCCGTCATGAATGCTCTCGACACTTCCCCAAGCTCTTTTAAAGCTGGCCCCCTTTTCGGAAAGCGCAAAAAAGAAAGAAATCCAGCGCCTGGCAGTGACTCGTCCCCTCGGGAGGGATAACGTCATAAATAAAGAGCGTGACCATGTACCGCCCATCCCGTCCTGACGCCCCTCACCAAGCGCCACAGGGACCTAACACTACGGCTCATAGTGGCAACTAAGTCATTTCTCCGAGCCCCAAATCTCTGAACCTCGACTGGGCCGAGCAATGAAATCTCCGACCCTCGGCTGGGCCGAGCAACAAGTTCTCCGAACCTTGGCAGGGCCAAGTAAAAATTCTCCGAACCTCAGCTGGGCCGAGCAACAAGTTCTCCGAACCTTGGCAGGGCCAAGTAAAAAATTCTCCGAACCTCGGCTGGGCCGAGCAATGAAATCTCTGAACCTCGGCTAGGCCGAGCAACAAGTTCTCCGAACTTCGGCAGGGCCAAGTAAAAATTCTCCGAACCTCGGCTGGGCCGAGCAACGAATTCTCCAAACCTTGGCAGGGCCAAGTAAAATTCTTCGAACCTCGGCTGGGCCGAGCAACGAATTCTCTGAACCTTGGCAGGGCCAAGTAAAAATTCTCCGAACCTCGGCTGGGCCGAGCAACAAATTCTCCGAACCTTGGCAGGGCCAAGTAAAATTCTCCGAACCTCGACTGGGCCGAGCAATGAAATCTCCGAACCTCGGCTGGGCCGAGCAATGAAATCCTGAACCTCGGCAAGGCCGAGCCGTGAATATTCGAGCGAGACATAAATCACCGAGCTTCAAACCAAGATAAGGAGCATGTTCCGCCGAACAATCTCCAAACCGCCGCTTGCGAACCCCGACTAGTTCGGATAGCGCGGGATCCTCGCCTAAGAACGAGCGGGACGCCTTTGTACCACACGACCAACAATAACAAGCTCGGCACGAAAGAGATAAAGATCGAGAAACAGAACAGAACTCTCTTTATTTCATTGCCATCAAAACCAGTTACAAATGCCTGAAAGGCGTTACAAGAGCATTGAAATGCATAAAATAAAGACAAGTACAAAGCTCGGGCAACTGCTCCAAAGCAGATCTGGGCACTGTGATGCTTCGGCGTCCGGACTGCCGAACCAGATAAGCCGCATCCAGTCAGCTCGGGCCGATAATAACCGGGCGACTTGGACCAATAGTTGCGGCCAGCTTCAGTCAATAATGATATCTCGGTGACCCAACCGATATCAGGGTGACTGGAAAGGGCGGATGGAAGGCCATCCCAGACCACCCAATCGAGGGACCCCCCGTGAGTAGGCAGGAAGCCAGCGGACCCTGGCATCGGAACGCTCTCCCAAACCGAGTGTGCGCCGCCCTACCTCGCCAAGGCTCAAGGACAAGGTGTCGGCGGCGGCACGCTTTCACATCCTCCCCATGTGGCAAAAGATTCCCCAGGCAGGCGAGCCCAGGAATCCAAATCGAGGGAGGAGGAGAAGTTCAAGCGAGCCATGGGGAGCCCGCGTGCACCCCCTACCATACGTCCCCGAAGGGGAACCACAAAGGTCACACTGGAAGAGCGTGTGTGCGCTCTCCGTGTGATCTCTGCGCCCTCCCTGTGCGCTCTACATATGATCTCCGGGACTCATCCCCTAAGGGCGAGCCATCCTTCGGCAGCTCCTTCATCACCCCAGCTATCCGGTGGCGAAGGGCTTATGAGAGAAAGCTCAGTCCTCCCACTCGCAACAGCAGAGAAACGAGCATGATGGAAACTCTAGTGGAAAGAAACTTTGGGGATGACTTAACACAACCCCACTTCCCCTTTTTATAGGCCAAAAATGGACCGGAAGCAATTACCAAGGCTATAAGCCCCGAGATTCAAACACCTGGGCCATACCTCCACGTGGCCTCCCAGGATGAAAGCGGCGCCCTATTGTGCGCCGAGCCCACCGCCTGAACTATGATGCATGCGAAGATTTCCTCTTGATCCCGAATCGCGATCATTAAATGCAGAGAATCGTCCACCGGCATTACGGAAACTGGCATGATCAGGGGATCGTCCTACGAAAATAATGTCCTCCAATGGTAAACGGCTGCGTGCGCCGTACGTCAAACGACCCGCATGGGAAAGGAACACCTTCCGGGAAGCACCAAAATTTATGTTCCCTGCAGTGCCGTATCATCAATTTCGGTGAAATAAAAACTGATTTACCTGCAGAACGGCAGGGCACTGACAGGATAGCAAAAAGTATGAAAACCGATCGTTCGTCGACTACTTCTCGACGAAGTTAATCGCTCGAAGAACTCGTGCGACAAAATTGGGCGTCTCAAAACGAAATGAGCGCGAAGGCTACACAAACTATTCTTTCATTCAACGAAAAATGAAGTGACCAAAGGAAGCGAAAAATACTTCGGCAACCACCTCATATGTCGGCCCTAGCCGACCTACTTTGCTCGTCGGCCCTAGCCGACCTACTTCGCTCGTCGGCCCTAGCCGATCTACTTCGCTCGTCGGCCCTAGCCGATCTATTCCGTCTATCGGCCCAAGCCGACCTACCCTGTCCGTCGGTCTTAACCGACTGGCTTCATTTCTCAAGTTTTAATTAGACACAAGCCGAACCAGATCGTCTATCGGTTCGCCAGTCAGGACTATCGCCCCGCCTTGGGCCAAGCCAATGCATTCCCTTGATCCCAAAATAAAGATGACCAAAAAGTGTCAACAAGCCATAAGTCGCTCGCGATTGAGGCAAAATTTGGAGCAAAGGGCCATCCAAAGAAAAACACTCAAATAGAAACAGAAAGTTCATTCATTGAGAGACATCAGTCAGATTTTCAGAAAGCAAAGCACAGAGGTGGCTCTTAAGGCGGGAACCACATCAGTTCTGGAGGAACCCTCGGCTACATCCGCAGAGGTGTGACTAGATTCGCCTTTCTCTAATACCTTTGCCCCTTCAGCGGCAGTTTGCGATCGTCCTTCAGAAGCTGCGGCTTCGCTGGGACCCGGGGCGGCACCAGGATCGGTATCAGAGACGTCGACGTATTCATCCTCCTCTTCTCCTTCGGACTCACCGGCATCAGGAGCTTCAGTATCCAGAAAAGAGAGATCCCATTCGGGTGCTCACTGGATATCTTGTCTTTGCACTCTTCCATTCCAAGTTGGAAGGCGTCAACGCCGATCGCGTCCCGTTCCCCCTTGAGTATGGCGAGCTGCACCTTAGCCTCAGCAACTTGCTTCTCAGCCTCCGCAACTTGAGCCCGCAGAATAACGTTTTGCTCCTCGAACTCGCCGGACCGTGCCTCGAGTTCTGAGCTCTTATTGCGGCTAGACACGAGCTCGCCTTGGAGAGCCCGATTCTCCAACCCTAACTTTGCTGTCTGCAAAACCAAAATCAGTCGGCATCACAAGAGACCAACTAAAGAAACTAAAAAGGGGGAGGAATGAGATTGTACCTCCTCCTCTCGTCTGGCCAACCTTTTGGCCAGCTCCTCGGCCTCACCCCTGGCCCTTGTTCTATCAGCTCCGACCAGCTCGACCCTCTCCTGGAGAACATTAATCCTCGACTGCTTGGCTTCGACCTCTCCCCGGGCTTGGGATAGCTCATTGCTCACCGAGCCATCATCCCTTGGTGCCATTTAGCGCCGGCCCTCAAGTCGGCGATTTCATCATCGCGCCGCTTCAGTTTCTCCTCTACCTCATCGAGCATTCTGGTCAGGCGCTTTCTCTCGTCGGCAGCTTCCCTTCCCAGCCGACCCAAACTCTCACTATGTTCCCGCCGCATCGCCTTCACCTCCTCGGAATGTTTTGACTTAACCCTAGCCAGCTCCAGGCATGCGTCTTCATTCTTTGCTAGGAGTCCCCTGTAGCTCCTCCACTTTACGCTTTTGCTTGGACACTTCGGCCAGGGCGGCCTGATGTGCCGCCTTCATCCCCTCCAAACCTCTGTTACTAATAGCCATAAGTTCCTCGAACTTCTCAGACACCTTAATTCGCGATCGGAGCTCGGCGTTGTCTCTCCTGGCCTGAATGCTGGCCCCCGTCGCCAAACTCAGACGCCAGCATATCGCCCGAGAAAGCAAAACACTCTACAGGATAAAAAAAATGAGAATATACCATTAAGTCAGCCAGAATGTATCCACTACCCAGGAATGGTAACTCACCCGCGAGGCATAGGCCGTGTCATCCTCATCAGGGTCGTATTGTCGATATCAGGAAGGAGATGGATACTCTCAGCCACACCTTGCTGCCCGAACGCAGCATCAACCAACTCCAAATCCGCAAACTTGTCCGCCGAGGGATCTGCACCCGGATACAAGGCCGACCTCATTAAGGCAGAAAACGCCTCCTCAACACCCGCGTTCGAGCTACCGGGCTGGTCATCTCCACCCAAGGAGCCAACCCAAGCGACCTCCGACTGAGAAGCCTTCAGCTTCCCAGCTTCTTCCATAAGAATTTTGGCTTGAGTCTCCTCAGATAACTCGGCCAACCCAAGCGCCAGCCTCCCCAAAATCCTTCTCGGAGGAGTCTCCATTGCGGGACTCTTATCCCGCTGTGATCCCTCTTCCATCGCGCCTCCTTTCGTCGCTGTCACTTGCGCCTCCCCTGCAGGCTCCGCCGGAGCCTCTATCTGGCCTGCTTCTTGAACTGCCGTGGGCGACCCAGTGTCGCTACCACCGGACTCCCCCGCAGAGAGACCAAGAGGGAGCTCGCCCTGAACCTCATCGACTGCAGCTGTTCCCTCTCCCTCTCCTATTGGAGTCAGTAGTGGTCCGCGGAGGCGGAAGGCCCCCCAGAAACGACCGCTTCCGTCAGATCCGTCGCCGGTTCCTCTTTCATAGGGGACGCGGTCAGATGAGCCAACAGAGTCTCATCTGAACTATCTGATATCTCCAATACGGGAGGACAAGGGATCGCAGCTGTCCTCCCTGGATCCTCCTTCGCCCCTGGCGCTTCTATCATGGCCGCTCCGGCGTCCGGCGAGCTCCTTGAGGAGGTGAGCCCTTTTTTTAGGCCTGCCGCTATCCACGTCGCCGCTCTCCCCTGAACTCTTGCCTCTCTTTCTTTTGGCGAGGCTCGACAATGCTGACCTCTTGGCTGCAAGAATGGAACATATGCGATTAAATCCAAACATGTTCGTCGGGGTAGCACGCAACGGAGAAAGTAAAAGGGAGGACTCACCTTGCGGGTCCAGGGGCTAAGCCCGGCGACGAAGAGGGCCCCCTCCGATAATACTCATTGGCCGAAAATACTTGGCCATTGCGAAGGACGTCCAAATCTCTCTCCTCCTGCTCTGACAAAACCGGATGCGTTTCCGCATCCCTGGCAAAGCTTCTCCATTCCCAAGGAAAGTCGGAACCAATGTTCCCCTCGGCGATAACGAATCGACTCTTCCATCCCTTGATAGAGGACGGCTTATCCACAATCACGTTGAAGGACCTTCGAGGTCCAATATATGGCCACTCCCATTTCCTCCCGAGTATCAGATGATAACAGGCACGGAAAAGAGGTAGAGTGGCGACAATCCGAATTTGGTGGCACATTGAGATAAATCCAATGATGCTCCGCCAGCTGTTTGGGGCCACCATCGTCGGACAGATGTTGTAATGAGTCATGATTTCCTTCACCAAGGGGCGGAGAGGAAAACGGAAGCCTGCTTTCAAGCTGTCTTCATAAACGAAGACTCCGCGCTCCAGGTCTCATGAGACCCTATGTCCAGGCTCTGGCACTTGCAGACCGACATCTGAGGGTATGCCATACCTCTGATAAATCTTCCCAAATCCTCAGCAACGATCTCCGAAGCTACGTCGTCGGGCTCATCATCATCTTAGCCGAGAAAAGCACCATGCGAAACGGCGAGCGTTGCAGGGGGGGGAGACTCTTCAAGAAACAAAATGAGAGAATACTGCAAACATATGTATATATAGCACGGCTACCGCTTTGCTTCCCAACTAAGAAAGCCATCTTGAGAGGACGAGGCGCCTCACCCCAGGCATCTGGAACCGCCTCGACAAATGCCGTATTAATCGGGATTCGCGACGTGGCGTATTCCCAACGTCACTCTTGGGGAAGCCTTACCCACGAAGGTATGAGGACCCTGCCGCATTAATTAGAGCATCATTGCACGGGCTGTCTAAACCAAATCGCCCCATACAAAGCCTGCCACCTGGACTTATACTCCCTATGCCCGAACCTACGCTTCGAACTAGGGAGTGAAGGGCATGTGTTAGGGGGTAAAACCGTCATTGCATTAATATCCGTGCAAGGAGGCTAAGACCGACCTCCTCCCTTCATCTCTCCCGAGCTCCCATAGCTCGGCTCTCCCGAGCTTCCATAGTTCGGCTTCCCCGAGCTTCCCTAGCTCGGCTTTCCCGAGCTCCCATAGCTCGGTTCTCCCGAGCTTCCATAGCTCGTCTTCCCCAAGCTTCCCTAGCTCGGCTCCCCGAGCTCCCATAGCTCGTCTTCCCCGAGCTCCCTAGCTCGGCTTCCCCGAGCTTCCATAGCTCGCCTCTCCCGAGCTTCCATAGCTCGCCTCTCCCGAGTTCCCATAGCTCGGCTCTCCCGAGCTCCCATAGCTCGTCTTCCCCGAGCTCCCATAGCTCGGCTCCCCCGAGCTCCCTAGCTCGGCTTCCCCGAGCTTCCATAGCTCGGCTCTCCCGAGCTCCCATAGCTCGGCTCTCCCGAGCTTCCTGTAGCTCGTTTCCCCCGAGCCTCCATGGCTCGGCTTCACTGAACGACCCACGATCCAATACTTACCTCCACGGAACCTGACGCGGGAGAGCCTAAGCCTACTGTAACAGCACCCTAGGCAAGGAATCATGTTGAGAAGTGGTCTAGAACCTATCAAAGCAACCTGAGACCTACACACCTACCATATCTCAAGCCATCAAAGAGCTCTCCTAGTCGTCGATCCCCTAACAGACAAGATATGGATCCCAACAGCCCCACAACGGCCTGATTCGATCCACCCCCGTATCCTAACAATCTCTGAACCTTCCAGAAGGCGCTCAAGATCCAGGTGACAGCCTATAAGTATCACGCTCACAGATTCCCTCAGGTACGCGCACGCTCACACCCTCACTCCCACTCTCCTGCTTTCCTGCTGCTCGTCGGTGCTCTCACCTCCCAGAGCTTCCGATTGGCCGCCCTCCAGAGACTCCCGGAGAGATCCACCTCCCCATTTTCTGATTGATCGCCGATTTCCTTCCACTGACTTGAGCGTCGGAGGGTCTTCCACGGAGGGCCACCCCCAACGCCTCTCGCGCGAGGACTTGTGTGCAGGTCCGCCCTTGGAGATCGACTGCGCCCGAGTCGGAGGACGAATCCCGGCGGCAATAATAGATATGGATTGTATATGTTAATCTTTTGATACGTTTCATAAGTGAAATTTTTTTAAAAAAATATATAGACTGACTATTACAATTTTATATTATTCTCTTTAAATTTTTTTATTATTAGTTTTATTTTTTTTAAAAAAAAAGAATAAGATGAAAGAACTTTGACTATTATATGAGAGGTCTTCATGAGGTAGCAAAATCTAAATTAACTAAAGCTGCTTTTCAAAATCATGATACCATTACAGAACCATGCTAAACTAATATTAAAACAGACAGAAGGCTAGCTTATCTTAAAGGAAGATTAATGACACCAAAATACTTACTTATATTGGGTCCTATTGTCTAATACCTATATAAACAAAATTTTATATGTTTTCTTCGAACAAAAGATGGTTAAGATCGGTTAGCCTATTGTCTAACCAAATTTATTTGCATTAGATTTTTTTAAATTTTTTAAATTTTTATGTATTTTTTAAATATAAATACAAATAAAATCTTGTTGTTTAAGAAACTTTATAGCACCAAGCTATCATCCAGCTAGCTAGCTCTCGGTGGTAGAATATGAGATCTTTAAAATCTCTCTCGCGCGCGTGTCGAATTAAATTAGATCTGTTAATGGTTTGACAAGTAATTCAATACAAGCTGCGCGTGGAAAAAAAGCTGGGTGAATTTTTTTATTTATTATATTTCTCCATGATGATTTTACTTCTAGATCAGTAAATTTTAATTATTAAAAATTATTTAAAGCGGTTGTACATGCAGTATAAAAGAGAGGTCTCGTCCTTGTGGTCCATGTTATACATTAGATTAGCTCCAAATTTCATGACGAGTGTGACATCTATCAACTTTAATCTGATTACGTTAGCCAAGAAATTAGTCATTTCTTACTCGAGGAATAATACCCCTCTCATAAGACTTTTTATTAATTCATTCTAGGCCTGTAACGGTTGCGGAACCATCGATTCATGGAATGATATCTTTTAATTAATTCATTCTATGCCTGCAACGGTGGTGAACCATCGATCCTTGGAAGGATTCCCATCACTCAGCACGTTGTCCATCCAAAGCAAAAGATCGACAATGCCTCGCTTGAATTCATATTCCTCCATCTCCCATTTTATAAGCCATCCTCATGTTATTTTGGTCACCCTCATGCTGTGGGGAGCAAAACTTTAAATCCTATCTCTGGAACATTAATTTGACTTTTATGTAAACTTCAACGGTGTCTACTTATTCCTTCAAGCTTCTCATGATGGCAATGGCCCACGGATGACCTGGGATGATCTATATCGTTCCCGTTTTCATTAGAAAAAATATTCTCATTTTCTGTCCCATTAAATCGTTATAGTTAACGAAACAAAAACGAGGATACCAAACTAGATGGATACCCATTTGTCTGTTTATATAAAAAAAAAATTATTTTATTAAACTTATAATTTATTAAAAAATAAAAAAATAATTTTTTTTTTGATAAGACATATCAATCGTCAACAACCATCGTTGATATTGATATATCTAATAACACATTAGCTTAACACAATACCAAACCAGATAGAAATAATTTATCAAATTCTAATTGCATTTCAAACACACACACACACACACACACACACACACACACACATATATATATATATATATATATATATATATATATATATATATATATATATATATATATTTTCATTTATTTTTAATATATTAATATTTAATATATTATATATATTTAAAATTTAAATATATGGGGAAAATTGCCATCCCTACTTCCTTAATACTACAACAAAATAAGATAATTTATTTAGAGCTGGTAATTTTACTTTGATCAGATTTGAAGATCAAGAAAAAACATCTAACAACTTGTATTTAGTATCTAGACAGAGCTGAAATATATTTTTATCCCAAAACCTAACTTAATCCATCTGAATCTCTCTATTTATATATATAACTAATAGCTAATCAATCTTAAAGAATGAAATTTTCTAACTACCTTTTCAAGTAATATCAACCAAATTTGTAAATATATCGTTATAATTTTAAAAAATTAAAAATAAGGGTAGGACAATGGAGCGGATTTAGGGGATGGGAAGTGTGCTTAATAGGGCAAGGGATGGAAAGCCCGGGTTGATCCCGACCAATTTTATTGTCATTCCTAATTTTATTTTAATATGAAATATAATTTATCTCTAATAAATATCATAAGTTAATGAAATAAAAATTTCTTTATAGCTTTGATCTGCCTCATTGCCATTCCTAAGTTTATCTCATTCTAAAATATATTTTATTTCTAATAAATTTCATAAGATAATAAAATAAAAATTTCATCATAAAATATCTAAAGTATCATTTTTAGCAATGCAATATTATATAGTTGTTAATTTTGTCACAATGGCACTTAACATTCCCAATCCCATCTTTTAGTAGAATTTTTGGGCAACAATTTAAGCATTTTTAAGCATAATATTATTATTACAATTTCTAACATTTTTAGCAATGAAATTTTCTTTTCAATAATTAATTTTTAAATTTTATTTGTAAATTTATAATGATAAATTAGTTTCACCACTAAATATTAATTTATTAATGATGTTTAAATTTTTTTTAAAAATATAAACTATTTAGTAATGAAAGATACTTCATGATGTGTTGTTTCTTTTATATATCGACGATGAAATAGTTTTATTTCTAATTACTTTTATAATTTTTAGCAATAACAACATTTTGTTATTTAGTAGATTCATATTTTAAGAGATCTGACGAAGTTTTACGCTGGCTATCAGCTATCTAACGCAACCCTCCTCTTTTACTCGGGCTTGGGACCTCATATTTTTTATTAGTTATGGATGAATTAACCAAACATATTCAAAATGATATCACATGATGTATGTTATTTATAAATGATACAGTGTTGATTGATAAAACTAAATCTGGAGTAAATACTAAGCTAGAGATTTGGAGAGAGGCTTTAGAATCTAAAGGTTTTAAGATTAGTAGAACTAAAACTGAATACATGAAATATAATTTTAGTGGGAATAGAAATACAAATGAAGAAACTGTGAAGATTGCAAGCCAAGAGATATCAATGAGTAAAAAATTTAGGTATTTGGGATCAATTATGCAGCAAGAAGGTGAAATAGGTAAAGATGTAAATCATAGAGTTAAAGCATGATGAATTAAGTGGATGAGTGCTTCGAGAGTATTGTATGATCAGCGAATCCCATTAAAATTAAAAAAATTCTATAAACCGCTATTAGACTAGCTATGCTAGATAGAACAGAGTGTTGGGAAATATTAAACACTATGTAAATAAATTAAGTGTAACAGAAATGCATATATTAAGATGGATATGTGATAAACTTTAAAAGATAGAATTAGAAATAAACATATAAGAGAAATGATAGGAATAGCTCTAATTAAAGATAAAATAAAAGAAAATTGATTGCGATGGTTTGGATATATACAACGTAAACCTTTAAATGTTTCAGTTAGAAAGAGTAATCTTTTAATAATTCATGGTAAGGATAGAGTAGAGGTAGACCTAAAATAATATGAGTAAAAAAAATTAAAAAAATATAACTATTATAATTTAAATGTCGACTTGGTTCTAAATAGAGCAAAGTAGAGAAGTTGATTCATATAGCCGACCTCATGTAGTTGAAAAAAGGTTTTAGATGAGTTGAATTGATTTGAGCTGAGAATAATATTTTGTTATTAAAACATTTTTAGCAGCGATGCATGCATGGGTCATGCGGTTGAATGTTTGTTATTTAATAATAAATAAACTTTGTTTTTTACACATCTTCACATGACTTTTGTGATAAAATATTCTCCATTGGTCGTAAAAATTATATAAAAATAAATTTGGCTTGCGGGTGGATCAGGAGGCAGCCTGGCCGCCTAGAAGCCCCCTACTACCATTGATTCAAAGAAGGGAACCAGTCAGGAGGAAGAAGGTGCAGGAAGCCCAAGTTCTTTCCTGGTGTCAGCCTTAAATGAGGTTGTTTGCTAAAAATCTGCACATCAACAAATAACGATCATAAGTTCAACAAGCTCTGTTTTTAGTAGATGAATCATCCGCCATGGCTGAGCATGGAGTTCTGCCTAGGGAACTTGGAATACCTTCATTGGGGTCTGATCCAGCGTTAGGCAATGGAGGAACTGGGAGTAGCTCCACTGACCCTCCTCAAACTCATGGTTAGAGGTCAAAGATCGGCTGGCATCCAGTTCCTACGCCCCTGAATGCATAAAGCTTTCAAATCATAGCAGATTACGGAAGATGGGACTTACTGTAATGATCCCGGGCTTGTTTCGCAAAGAAGGTTCATACCAATTTGGAGCACTTTGTTCTATGCGGTACTTAGCTCCTGCATTTATGCATGGCTCTAATATTATATTATAATAACCCAAGCCAAGCCCGAGATGTGCAGCATCCACGAATCCATTTCGTTATAAAAAAGCAAGACGGATAAGGTTTACATCAACTTAAGCCATCATCCAAAAGGAATCCAATCGATACCTATCTTACCTTGGCTAGAACAATCGTTAACAGGGGGCTCTGATTTCCTTCTCCCCTCTAGCTAGACTAACACCGCAATATTTGGTCACGGGCTTTCCACAGGACAGTCGAGTGTTCCCTTCCACATCGGTCGAAAGGGTGGGCCTACCACCACAGATAGCGTGGAACTACCATCATAGTGACCACTTAACGCACTTGGCATTGAAGAGCTCTAGCTTGGGAGAACAGAGGCCATGTTGGAAGGGGAATCAATAAGGGGAATCCATGACACTTAACAAAAAGAGGAACCTGTTATTAAAAAATGAATCCTAATTAATTTAATTTGCACAAATTTTCTTTGATATTAAAAATAATTTCTATATGTTCCAACTAAAAATTTATATATGTATTCATATATATATATATATATATATATATAGAAAATAAAATTTGTGGTATGTGACATATTGTATTCAGTGAAAAAAAAATTATTTTAAAATAAAAATAAGTTAAAGTATTAAAGTCAGGCCTGTGAGGTAGATTAAACCATTACCCTAAAGGAGATTTGATTCCCTTTTCGTGCGAAGAAAATGGACCACATGCTCTCCTCCAAGGTATAACCCGTAAGCCAAACTCCAACGTCCGTTGGTGGCACGATCTCAACGGACGCCGATCAACAATCTTCAAAGAAAAACAAAGAAAAACAAGAAATTACAAAGTTGTTGTTACAAAATTTTCATCCTTTGTCAATCATTTATAGATTTTTTTTAAAAAAAATGATCGAGCATTTTATTTTATTAAAACAGCCAAGCATTTGATGTTTTTAAAGAAGCCAGGCATTTAATTTTTTTAAACGTGCATTCATTTTTTTTAAATGGGCGAGCGTTTATTTTTTTAAAATGGGCGAAAGTTTGTTTGTTTTTATATAACGCATGGGCATTAACAATCCCCCACAAAAAAATAAAAACAAAAGATAATAAATAAATTTTTAAATTTAGTAAGCAATTTTAAAACTTTGAAATTTTACTGTGCTTAGTGCAAGTACCTTCTAGGTTTGAACTTGCTAATACACACAGTATGAAGATGAGCTGATCATAATGCTGGTTAGCGCTATCTAAGCCATGCGCTTGCCTTGATTTTTCATGAGAGTTAATAGGGATTTGCTCCGGTCCCATAGTCGTAGCCTCACGACTACTCTCACTAAGGTAAATCCTCCAAGGGTACGTGCAACGAAATCATACATTGCTGAATTTACAGTCTTGGATCTATTAAGAGCTATGCTCAATAAGATAGATCCTTCAAGGGTACATGACCTCGCTGAATTTACAGCCTTGGATCTATTAAGAGCTATGCTCAACCTAACCGTCTCAATAAAGTACCACACCATAGGGATGGGATGGGATTGAGACAGACTCCTAAAGCGGTGCTTCCGGATATCACCTCAGAGATCGTTTCCCTTTAAACCTTAACCATGGGGTTGCCATGACGGTAGGGGTCCACTTTGGTGACTAATATACCCATCGATGTCTCAAATATCACAGCCTTCGAAAGGCCTTTGGTTAAGATCTAACAAATTATGTTTGAACTTATATTTTTAAAGTAACCTCTCTTACATTTCTGAATAACTTAACTACTTGAACAGCCAGAAGGACTGCAACTATAATAACTACTTGAGCATGCATTCACAATTAGAAAAGAACAACTCAAGCCACTTGTAGCATTTTAATGCAAATTACAAATAATGGATGGGCTAATGATATCAGCAGTAATGTCCATTAAACAGATAAAGACTAATTATGCCACATGAATGACAATAATTGACCATGCTACTTCACAGAAGGACTAAAACAGAAAGAACAAATAACTAATGCAACTAAATTGCAAGCAGATGGATAATTGAATTACTTGTTCTATTCAAAGTTGCTGATAGCCCTTTTCATCAAAAATTCAGAAAGAACGTTTTGAATTTCATCACTTATAATTCATTCTAAATCTTCAAAAATAAAACACTGATGTCCCCATTGTAAACCAAGATTACCATAAAATATAATCTACAAATGAACATCATAGACTTGCATAGCAGTGAATTCATGAAATTGTTTCACTACCTACAATCTATGTTGTGCACCATTACCCCCACAATACTGAGACTACTACGTCGCATTAAATATTTTAACTTTTTTCTTTTGTCATTCTAAAATTAGCTAAAAGAAACTACCAAACTAGCCTTAGATAAGGCCATCCTTGTCTTAGCGAAATAACCATCACTATCACCTTAATAACAACATTTAGGATTGCAACAAACAGTACAACAAATTTTTGTAAAGCATAAAATGATCCTATGACATAATTAATAATCATAACATCATACACTATAATTGACATCATCAACATGAGAAGATATGGATGAGATTCATAGATGAACGCACACACACATAAATAAAAAAATATAAACTATTTAATATGAATAACAAAACACAAAAAAATGGAAGGCCAACCATCTAATATTTCCCTTTTCCTATTTAAATCACGGTAGGATCTGATAAAAATTATGTTTCTCCCACTCAAAAAAGTGGATTATTCATTCAGATCAAGAGGCAAATGAAAACAAAAAAAAGAACAACTTTTGAACCCATGAAGAAATCAGATCGCATCCAAAACCAAATCTCCTTTAGATTGTTATTGAAAATGAATCCTAATTAATTTAATTTGCACAAATCTCCTTTCATATTGAAAATGATTCTATGTGCTTCCAACTAGAAATTTATATGTATTCATATATATATATGATAGAGATAGACTAAAAGATATGCTTTATGTTATGTCTTATATTTTAATGAGAATTCATTTTGAGCAATGTGTGCCATTTACTATATATGTGCATGTGTCTAGTATTTACAAAGAGTATTTGATCTAGTGTGTAGAGTACGGCTTACACACAGAAGACTAGATCATCGGTTCTTTTGGAATACAAGTTTATTGTTCACAGTTTTAGATGGAATTGGACACACCATCAGTAGAACTGTAGCACAAATTTTAGTAGGTCTGTCTTGACTACGGGGAATGGTTTATTCTAACTATTTGTGCTAGTACACTTTGTGTGTATTGAACAGGACCCAGTTGAGTTGATTATTTTATACTGACTTTATAAAATAATTTAAAACTCATGAATATTATGATTACTTATGCTCTTAATCTGAATTCTATTTCTAGACACGTGTATGTAGTGATTATTGCTTTGATTACACATAGAGTGAGATTCTATATGAGTCAATAACTCAGTGGGTTGGGCAATAACATTATATATATGGTGAATATTAATAGTTGAAGGAATCCACGTCCTGTTAATTTGGATTGATGATATCCCCTGAGAAAGCTTATAAGTTTTGATTGTATCAAATCTTGCAAGTGGATTTTGAATCCGATACATCAAATAAGTTAAGTGGATAAGTCTCAAGGATAATAACAGCCAATTAAATTATATTGTCAGTATTAAATTTAATTGGTGGATATCTGTAATCTTAACGTGGGGAGATAATAAGTATTTAATATTAAGGCTCGAAAATATAAATTCGAATATGATTAGGAGTACAATTATAATTCTTTAGTGGAATGAATTATAATTTACGTAATTGAATCCTAACCCGGGATAGGATTAGGAGATTTAATTACGTGGGAAGTCCTTTTCATATTTGCCTATTGGTCCCTGTTGTAGCCCTATAAATACCCTCTCAGTTGGTTGCTAGGGTTAACGCTTTTGAGAAAAAGAA
>UESW01001443.1:195751-462188 GCA_900491605.1 Calamus simplicifolius | reverse complement strand
CCAAAAACAATGTCATCAACATATATTTGTACTACAAGTAAATCTTTATTTTTTCTTTTCAAAAATAGTGTTTTATCAACGTTTCCTCTTGTGAAATCATTTTCAATTAAGAATTTACTTAACCTATCATACCAAGCTCTAGGTGCTTGTTTCAAACCATATAATGCTTTGTGTAATTTAAAAACGTGATTTGTAAATTCGTGATCTATAAAACCAGGTGGTTGTTCTACATATACTTCTTCATTTATAAATCCATTTAAAAATGCACTTTTAACATCCATTTGAAATAAATTAATGTTCATGTGACATGCAAATGCTAGTAATAGCCTAATAGCTTCTAATCTAGCTACAGGTGCAAAAGTTTCATCAAAATCAATGCCTTCTTCTTGATTATATCCTTTTGCAACTAATCTAGCTTTGTTTCTAATTACAATGCCATTTTCATCAAGTTTATTTCTAAAAACCCATTTTGATCCTATTACTGAATGATTTTTAGGTCTTTCAACTAAAGTCCATACATTATTTCTTGTAAATTGATTTAATTCTTCTTGCATTGCTAACATCCAATTGTTATCTTTTTCAGCATCTTCTATAGTTTTAGGTTCAATTTGTGAAACAAATGCAAGATGATTACTGATATTTCTTATATATGATCTAGTTCTTATACCTTGAGATGGATCACCTATAATCAATTCCCTGGGATGACTATGGGCATATCTCCAGTCTCTCGGAAGATCTATATCATTATGATCAATATTGACATCATCGTCCTTATGTGAGTCATCATCTTTAGCCTCTTGTTCATGATCAGAAGATACTTCAATATTAAGTTTTTCAAGATCTTTTTCAATTATGTTTGTATCTTCCTCATCATCAATCTTTTCAGATCCAGTTGCTAAAGATTCATCAAACACTATATGTATGGATTCTTCAACAATTAAGGTTTTCTTGTTAAAGATTCTATAAGCTTTACTAGTTGTTGAATAACCTAGAAAAATTTCTTCATCAGATTTAGCATCAAATTTTCCTAAGTTTTTTACCATTATTATGAATGAAACATTTACATCCAAATGCATGAAAGTATTTTATATTTGGTTTTCTTTCATTCCATAATTCATAAGGTGTTTTCTTTAATATTGGTCTTATTAAAGCTCTGTTTAAGATGTAACATGCTGTGTTAATAGCTTCCGCCCAAAAATACTTTGGTAGGTTACTTTCGCATAGCATGGTACGGGCCATGTCTTCTAGAGTCCTATTTTTTCTTTCAACTACACCATTTTGTTGTGGAGTCCTAGGGGCTGAAAAATTATGATTAATTCCATTTTCAGTGCAGAAATTTTCAAATAAGTGATTTTCAAATTCTGTTCCATGATCACTTCTTAGAGATACTATAGTAGTGTTTTTCTTATTTGTGACTTTCTTGAAGAATTTCAGGAATATCGAGAAAGTCTCATCTTTGTGAGCTAAAAATATTACCCAAGTATATCTAGAATAATCATCTACAATCACTAGACCATATTTCTTTCCTCCTAGACTTGTGGTTCTAGTTGGTCCGAAAAGATCCATGTGAAGTAGCTCTAAAGCCCTAGAAGTTGAAACAACATTTTTAGATTTGAAAGAACTTCTCGTTTGTTTTCCAAATTGACATGCATCACAAATTTTGTTGTTCTCAAAATCTAGTTTAGGTAATCCTTTAACTAAATCCATTTTAATTAGTTTTGAAATAAGGTGTGTGCTTGCATGTCCTAATCTACGATGCCAACCATCCAATATCATTTATGTTAGCATTGTCAGCAATTTGGCAATGACTACTTTCAGATAATTTATCTAAGTCAACTAAGTACACATTGCCATATCTATAACCAGTAAAAACAATGCTATCATTAATGGAATTAGATACTATGCAAATAGAAGATTTAAATGAAACATTAAAGTTTTTATCACATAGTTGGCTTATACTAATTAAATTGTGCTTTAAACCACTAACATAAAGTACATTATCAATAACTATAGATGGAGTTATGCGAACTTTACCAAGGCCCATAATTTGACCTTTACCGTTATCGCCAAACGTCACAACTCCACCTTTCTTTTCTTCCAGGGTGATGAATTCATCTTTGTCACCCGTCATATGTCTTGAGCAGCCACTATCAAGGTACCACTTTTTCTTTGATCTTTTGGCTACAAGACATTCCTGCAATATAATTTAAACTTTATGTTTAGGTACCCAAGCTTTCTTGGGTCCTTCATGGTTAGCAGCAACAAAAATTGTTCCTTTTGGAACCCATATTTTCTTTGCTTTAATATTTAACTTGTTGTTATTATTTAACATTTTGCATTCAAATGATTTATGACCCTTTTCATTACATTTGAAACAAGTTATATTACTTTGGTTGGCTTTTATAAAGATATTTTTTAGAGATTTTTGTTTCCTTAATGTGTTATACCCTAAACCTGCTTTGTCAAAAACAGCTTTTTGACTATCTAAAATCATATTTAGTTTTGTTGAGCTTAGAGTAAATTTTTCAACAATGTCTTTATACTTTTTAACATCTTTC
This sequence comes from Calamus simplicifolius, assembly GCA_900491605.1. Lineage (NCBI taxonomy): Eukaryota > Viridiplantae > Streptophyta > Magnoliopsida > Arecales > Arecaceae > Calamus > Calamus simplicifolius. The sequence goes on along the minus strand of UESW01001443.1, from coordinate 459,630 downwards.
TTTAATAAATCATTGTCTTTAGAGATTGATTCTTTTTCTAAAGCTAAGGTTTCTAATTGAACTTTTAAATCTTTGTTGAGTTTTTAGTTTCAGATTTCAATGAATCTATTTCTTGATTAATATTTTCTTTTTCTTTCCTAAGTTCTTCTTTTTCATTAGTTAAGTTCTTAACTTTTAAAGCTAATTCATTTTTACTTTTAGCTAAGCTAATATTATCATTTTTCAAAAACTTATACTTCTTTTTCAAAGATTTAAAATCAATCATCAATTCATTAAAAGCTTCAAACATTTCATCAAATGTAAATTCATCATCGGGGGTTTCGGTGCTTACCTCTTCGTTGTTGTCCACCATGAAGCATATGTTTGTGACTTCCTTTTGCTCTTCTTCTTCGGAAGAAGATTCCTCGCTATCACTCCAAGTCGCCATATAAGCCTTCTTCTTCTTTTTATAGGCTTTCTTCAATCTAGGACATTCATTTCTAAAGTGCCCCGGTTTATTACATTCATAGCATGTCAAGGGGTCTTTCTCTTTTTCCTTGTCCTTGTCCTTAATCTTATCCTTTTCTCCTTCCCACTTAACTCCAAATTTTTTCTTGTGGAAGGGTTTCTTTTTCTTCATAAATCTCTTAAATTTCTTTGCTAAGAAAGCAGTCTCATCATCATCATCGTCATCATCATTGCTGCTGCTCTCTTCATCTTTTGCAGCTTTGAGGGCAATCATTTTCTTTTTCTTTGAATCCTTCTCAACATGCTGCCTCATAGTCAGCTCATGGATCATTAGGGATCCTAGAAGCTCCTCTAAGGGTAAAGTATTGAGGTCCTTAGCTTCTTGAATTGCAGTCATCTTTGCTTCCCATGATCTTGGTAGAGACCTAAGAATTTTTCGAACAAGTTCAGAGTTAGTATATGTCTTACCAAGACTTTTCAAACCATTTATAATGTCAGTGAATCTAGTGTACATGCATGCAATGGTTTCAGATTGTTCCATATTGAATAACTCATATTTGTGAACAAGAATATTTATTTTGGATTCTTTCACTTGATTGGTACCCTCATGGGTAACCTCTAATCTATCCCAAATCTCCTTTGCGGAATTACAAGTGGAGATTCTATTGAATTCATTAGCGTCTAATGAGCAATATAGTACATTCATGGCTTTAGCGTTAAGTTGTGCCATTTTCCTATCATTATCATTCCAGTCCCTTTCGGGCTTAGGAACAATAGTGCCATCAATAACATGTGTGGGTGTACTAGGTCCATTAATTATAACACCCCAAAGCTCATAATCAGAAGCTTGAATGAATATCCTCATTCTAGCTTTCAATAAGAATAGTTTGAGCCATTAAAAAGTGAAGGTCTATTCGTAGAATGACCTTCAGCAAAAGAACCAACTTGTGTTGCCATTTGGAACTTTAGCTCTTGATCGTGTGATCAAAATCTAATGAGCACTAGCTCTGATACCAATTGTTGGCCCAGATGGCAACCCAAGAGGGGGGGTGAATTGGGTTCTTAAAAAATTTAGCCCTTTTTTAAATAGTTTGCTTGAGATTAATGAAGGCAAATGCAAAGTAACTAAAAAGTGCAGTGAATAGAATAGAGATAGAGATAGAGTCAATAGAACACGGCAAACACAAAAGATTTTATAGTGGTTCGGTGTATCCAACACCTACGTCCACTCCCAAGATTCACTTGGGTCCACACTATAATCACTCTAGATTACAGCTGAGTTGTTTTCCAAGCTCACAACTCAAACTTGTTGTTTTACCGGGTGCACAACGAACCCAGTTGGTTTTCAAAGGCTCACCAGCACAAAAACCCTAACACAAGCTTTACCAAGCTTGTACCGAGGTAAGACTACCTTCACTAGTTCAATCCCCTAGATTGAACTAGATACAAACAAATGAAATTGTTTTTCAAATATAAAGCTCCTTAATGAGCAGATAATCAAATAATATAACAAGTTTAGAGAAGCCTGATTTGAAGATGGTTGGCTTTTGAGCTTTTCTTCTTTTCTTCTTTTTCTTCTTCTCCTTGCTAGGTTGAATCAAGCCTCAGCTCCGATTCTTCACAGTTGAAGCAGTTGAGAAGAGTTGAAAAGCAAGAATCTGAACTTCTTTCTCCAAGTTGGAAAATCCACAAAAACTTGATTTGAATGCCTTGGATTCCTCTTGAGCTTTTGGAGTGGAGTGGATTTGAGCTAGAAGGTTTTCCTTTCAAGATTCAAGCTCTCAGATTTTTGAAATGGGATTTGTCTATCTCAGATTTTCGGATTGTTTCTTCTCTTTCTTTCGTCTTTTTTTTGAACAATAGACTCCCCATTTTATAGATTTCTTTTACATCCTTTTTGGAATAAAACTATCCATTGAAGTGTACCTTCTATCAAAATATATCCGTTAGAAATGAGTAAAAATATAGAAGTTACCGTTAGAGCTGATCTGGCAACTTCGTTTTTCGTTTCAGGTGGGTTGGAGTCGGCTCTAGCTCGAGGCGATTTAAAATGTTATTTCCGGAGTCGTCTCTGGCTTTTCTGGGGTCGACAAGATGCTTTTCCGGAGTCGACTCTAACTTACCCGGAGTCAACTCTAGGTTGGAGCCAGAAAGAATCGACTTTCTGCTCCGTCTGTGAGAGTCGACTCTCACAGTCTCGGAGTCGACTCTAATGGCCGTGCCAGTTCCGGAGTCGGCTCTGTGATTCTCGGAGTCGACTCTAATGTATGCAATTCTTACCTAGACATTAGATTCGATCCAGAACACATTGTAACACTTGATTTTGATCTTTCAATAGTCTTATAGGCTGAAACACTAAATCAAAATCATTAGAGCCTTCAAAAATTATACTCACATAGTTTTGTTAATCATCAAAATCATCAATTGGGTTAACATTTAGACTAAATCAATTTATATACTACTAAACTTTAGTTTTTCCTTATGCAGAACATGGCCACTAATTTATCATTAAGGTCCCTATTAGATAGTGACAAGTTGAATGGTTTAAATTTTAATAGCTGGTTTAGAAAACTTAAGATCGTCTTTGAGCATGAGAGGATTCTATATATTCTGAATAATCCTGTACCAGAGATACCTAATGCAAGCACTCAAAGTTCTGAGAGAGACACTTATCAGAAGTGGCTCAGTGATAGAACTAGCGTGCGTTGCATTATGCTAGCAGCAATGAACGATGAATTCGGTCGCCAGTTCGAGAATGCTCAGCCGGAAGAAATCATTCAAGCGTTGAATGAATCTTTCGGCACATCCGACGACGTTGAAAGGCACAAGACTAGTTGTGCTATTTTTAATGCTCGAATGAGGGATGGATCTTTTGTCACTGATCATGAATTGTACATGATCGAGAAGATAAAACTCCTAAGCAAGCTCGGCTTTCCCCTACATGAGTAGTTAGGAAAAGATGTGATCCTAAATTCCTTGCCTCCATCCTTCTGACCTTTTCTTATTCATTTTCGAATGACAATGCCTGTAGTCAACTACCACAGTTTATTGGGATTGTTACAGAACTTTGAGAAGGACAACCAGCTCTCTAAGGGTTTGGTTAATGTGATTGAAGGATCTAAGGTAGGGCGTCAATCCTTTGGGAAAGGAAAGAAGAAAAAGAATAAGAAAAATGTGCAACATGCTAGGACATCTATAAGGGGTCAGATGAGAAGAAGAGAGTTGATAAAAGTCAAGCTGAATGCTTTCATTGCAAGATGCAAGGGCACTGAAAGAGGAACTGTCCTCTTTACATTGCCACACTTGATCCAAACAGGCCAAAGAAGAAAAAGGGGCAAGATGTTGCTCAACAAGGTATTTATATGATAACACCTTGTAATTTTTCTGTATATGATAATCAAACCTAGGTATTGAATACCGGGAGTCCTTTTAACATTTGTAATTCATTGCAGGGACTACATGTCACTAGAAGATTTGAGGACAATGAAAGATACCTTAATGTCGGCGATGGAAGATTAGTTCCGGTTCTTGCACTAGGAGTTCTTGAAATAGTTTTCAATAGAAATGTCATCGTACTAAATGATTGTTAATTTTGCTTAACATTCTTGTTGAACGTAATTTCTATAGGCCTTATGGCCAAAAGTCATTATAAAATTTCAATAAAGGATGTTACTTTGAATATTATTATGAATGAAATCACTGTAATAACTGAGCATTTATCTAATGGCATTTATATATTATCACAGCCTGTGAATGTAGTGTACAAATCAAGTAAGCGCCCTAGAATAAATGATGTCACAGATATTTATCTTTGGCATCATCGGCTGGGTCATATCAATAAAAACAGATTAAATAGGTTAACCCAGGAGGGCATCCTTCGAGTTGATGATTGTGAATCATTAACTACCTGTGAATCCTGTCTTCTTGGTAAAATGACCAAGCCATCTTTTACTAGAAAAGGTGAAAGAGCCAAAGAGCTATTGGGTCTAGTACATACTGATGCATGTGGACCAATGAGCACTTGTGCCAAAGATGAATATTACTACTTCATTACTTTTACAGACGACCTTTCTAGGTTTGGTTATGTCTATCTTATGAGACATAAATCTGAGTCGTTTGAAATGTTCAAACTATATCATAAAGAAGTAGAAAAAACAAACAAAAAAATGTATTAAGATTCTTCGATCAGATCAAGGTGGAGAATACCTTTCAAATGACTTTGTGACATATCTAAGGGAGAATGGGATTCTCTCCCAATGGACTCTTCCAGGAACACCGCAGCATAACGGTGTATCGGAAAGAAGGAATCAAACTCTGTTAGACATGGTTTGGTCCATGATGGATTTTGCAAGCTTGCCAATATCATTTTGGGGATATGCATTAGAATCAGCTTGTCATATTCTCAATAAGGTTTTAAGTAAGTATATTTTTAAAACTCCACATGAGATGTGGTACGGACATAAACTAGTTATCATCTATCTGAGAGTCTGAGGGTGTCCGGCTTATGTGAAACGTGCAAAATTAGACAAACTTGAACCCAAATCTGACAATATTCTTTTATCGGCTATCCGAAAGAAACCAAAGGATATTACTTCTACAATACTGAAGAACAAAAGTTGTTCATTAGTAATAGAGCAATTTTTCTTGAAAAGAAGTTCCTTAGTGAAGGAATAAATAGATCTAATGTTGAACTTGAGGAAGTTCATCAAGTAGAATGAACAATACAAACCTTTGAACCCTTAGAATCTGAGTTGATTAGATCAAACTCAAAACCCATTTTAAATGCATCATTAAGGCGATCTTGTAGAGTACCACATCAACCGGACAAATACTTAGGTTTCTTGGTCCAGAACGAAGATCCTATTGAGCTCGACGAGAACAACGAGGATCCGATCACCTATATTGATGCTATGCAAAGGACTGACTCTGATAAATGGCTTGATGCCATGAAATCCGAACTTGATTCCATGATGGAAAATAATGTATGGACATTAGTTGACCCATCCGAAGGGATAAAACCCATAGGATGTAAGTGGGTTTTCAAGAGGAAAAGAGGCGCAGACGGAAAGGTAGAGACCTACAAAGCACGTCTGGTTGCCAAGGGGTATCGTCAACGTTATGGTATTGACTATGATGAGACATTTTCTCTTGTGGCAATGCTGAAATCCATTCGGATTATGCTAGCTATAGCAGCACACTTAGATTATGAGATTTGGCAGATGAATGTTAAAACCGTTTTTCTAAATGGTAATTTAGAAGAACATGTGTATATGATACAACCTAAAGGTTTTATATCTGAAGGCGAGTCTAAAGTATGCAGGCTACAGAAGTCTATTCATGGACTTAAGCAAGCATCTAGGAGTTGGAATATACGATTTGATAATGTGATCAAATCTTATGGCTTTGTTGAGAATAAAGAAGAACCTTGCATTTATAAATGGGCTAACAGTTTCGTTATTGTATTTCTTATATTATATGTGGATGATATTCTCTTAATCGGGAATGATATCCCTGCATTACAAGGAATAAAGACATGGTTATCATCACAATTCTCCATGAAAGATCTGGGAGAAGCCTCCTACATCCTAGGGATGAAGATCTATAGAGATAGATCTAAGAGGATGCTTGGTCTATCCCAATCTATGTACATTGACATAGTACTAAGAGGTTTAGTATGGAGAATTCCAAGAAAGGCTATCTTCCGATAGGCCATGGAATTCATCTTTCTAAGAAGGATTGTCCGATAACTCCTAATGAAAGAGAACGTATAAGTCAAATTCCATATGCTTCGGCAGTGGAATCGATTATATACACCATGACATGTACAAGACCAGATGTGGCATACTCACTAGGAGTAGTGAGTAGATACCAATCTGATCCAGGAGAAAAACACTGGCAAGTTGTTAAGACAATCCTTAAGTATTTGAGAAATACTAAGAACCAGTGGTTAGTCTATGGAGAGTCTGATTTGAAACTTGTTGGATATACTAATTTCGGTTTCTAATCAGATCATGATGATAGCATAAGTGTATCGGGTTTCGTGTTTATCCTAAATAATGGAAATGTTTGCTGAAAAAGTTCCAAGCAACATATAGTGGCAAATTCAGTGTGCGAGGCAGAGTACATCGCTGCATCAGATGCCGCGAAAGAAGATGTGTGGCTACGAAAGTTTATCTCCGAGCTTGGAGTGGCACCTTCCATAGATGGACCAATCCTGTTGTACAGTGACAGCATTGGTGCCATAGCTCAAGCAAAGGAACCACGAGCACATCAGCACACCAAGCACATATTGCGCCGGTTTCATCTCATTCGAGAGATTATAGAACGAGATGGCATAAATCTTCAGAAGATTGACGGAAAGGAAAACCTAAGTGACCCATTTACTAAAGCACTCAACATCAAGGAGTTTGACGACTATAAGTTAAAGATGGGTATTATATATTGTAATGAGTGGCTTTAGGCTAAGTGAAAGTTTGTTGGGAATTGTATCCTAAAGCCAATCATTTGATGATTGAACTAATGTAAATAGCATATAAATTGATATATTAATAAAAGTTATTTGACAGTTTATTCATTACAAGAACATCTTCTTAATACTCGTGATAGTAATGAAGCCCTTAGGATCTTCTTTTACGATAAAGGAGAATTTATCTTTGATGGTCCTCAAAGAGTTCGCGACCAATGATATACTATGACAGAGCCATAGTACTATCAATTATAGGACGTTGTATATCATATTTATTGATTGTCCTCTTAACCAAGGAGTGTAGAGATACTGGTATGACATACAGGTGAAAGTGTAGGAGTACATTTCATCGAACGTGACTCATTTCTGGATACTCTTTTATCAAGAGTTAATCCGAGAAGATATGGATATAAGTATCCTTAAGACCTGAGAGTCACAATCGGTAACTTGCAAGCAACTCATTGTACCTAGGTGCCGGACCATCTGGATTTTTAATCCAGCTACGAAAGGTTACTGGGTGCAGTCAAGTACTCGTAGTAGTCAGTTGTGGATCAAGATGAAATTTGACCTATCCCGTTAAAAGGAGAAATGCTTGTGTTTCAATTTAGCAAGACCTTGGCCAAGGCACTTCATGTGAAGGTCATATGATCACTAAAGTTGAAATCACTTTATGGATTTGCTGTTTAGAGTTGATAGGCTCTTAAGCCATCCTTAGCATTTGTGGTCAAGAGGATGAATTATACGGTAATTATTTTTTAGGGTTCTTAGAGTTTGCTCGGCAACTCTTCGACCTATCCGGACGTCGGGTTCTATTGCTAGATGGGCACATCGATTAGTATAGAAAGTTGTCTCTATGCTACCAGCTTAGGTTCGAACCTAGAGAGTCACACGCATAGAAGTTTCCTAGGATGATCTATTTGCTGATCAACGATTGAGAATCGTATATGATTTAATTAATCAATTTGATTGATTGAATTATCTTAATTGGGTTAAGTACAAGTGAATCAGATTCAATTAGGTTTAAGTCTATTAGAAGGACTAATCAATTTCAAATATTGATTTGAAATCAGACTTGATTTGGATTTAAATAGATTCAGGACTAGCCAAATTTGATTTGGGCTAGGACCATGATCTATGTAGGTTCAATCCAATAAATTCAAATCAGCTTAAACCAAAACCCAAACCCAAACCCCATGTGTGAAAAGAGTTTTCTCGCATAAGGATCTCACATGATGAGATGGCTGAAATCTCATCTCATGAGAGATTAAATTCTCATGTAGAATTTAATGTATAACATTAATCTTCTCCAAATGGTTTCGTTGGAATTCTAAGTGTTAGAATTCATGTACCTCTTTGAATTAACCAACAATGAAATTTTAAGTGTTAGAATTCACATCTCTTTGGTATTCATCGAACGCTGGAATTAACCAAACGCTGCATCTCTTTGGTTTTCACCGAATGTCGAAATTAACCAAACGCTGCGTCTCTTTGGTTTTCACCAAATATCGGAATTAACCAAACACTGCGTCTCTTTGGTTTTCACCAAACGACAGAATTCTAAGTGTTAGAATTCAATGGGCTAAAGGCTACATTGAGCCTATAAATTAGAGGATATTCTTCACCAGATCATTGAACAATACCCGATATGTCATGGATTTAAATTCTAAAGAGTTAGAACACAAAATCCTACTGTGATTCTGGTGTTAGCCAAAGTTTGGTGGATCTTGGAGGAAGAATTCAAATGGAAGGATTCAAGATCAGCAAAGTTATTTTTCCGCGAGCTAGCACTCCCGAGAATCCGATCATTCGGGGGCTTCGCATGGACGATACTAGAGGCTGGATGATTGAATGGCTGCATAGCACAAAGGATTTACCAACTGTTCTTAAGGTAAGTAATTTGATCCCTAGATCTTAAGGCAGGCTTCAAGATAAGTAGCATGACTTCTCATCTTGAAGATCAAGATATGATCTTGATGTTTTTATTTAAATGCATATTTTAGATCAAACGATCCTATATATAAGGTAAAGATATGATCTTGATGCATGTTAGATAGATTAATATTTAATCTTTAAAATTTCGCATTGATAATTATTATCAAATTATTAAATATGCATGCCTCGGAGTTTATTTCTCCCTACATGCAGCAGCAGAGGGGGTGGCATCAGAGGCGATAGAGCACTTCCGGGGCTTCACTGCCTTTGTTGATGAGTTGGCGGAGGCCTCCGTGGATGCCTACCTCCAAGGCTTCCAAGACAACAAGGGGAAGGCCGCAAGGGTCTCCGACATTGCGAGCCTCAACAACCTCGAGCCCGACGCTGGCAAGGAGTCAGAGGAGCCAATTGGTAGTAGATCTGTGTTGGCCGATGCCTAAGAGTTTCCTGCTATACTTTTTCTTTTTTACTTTTGTTATCATTGTATCAAAGTCTGACTTGAGTCGACATTTTGCAGACATTTAGCAAGTAATGAAAATTGTTGTCTTTTCTTGAAATTTCTAAGCCTTTAAAAAACTTCTTCAAATACTTAGCTCTATGTAGCGCGTTCTTCCGTCAGTCCGCACTTGTAGGACCCCCCAACAGGGCTGCATCGGTCCCAGTGAGGTTGGAGTATTTGTTCGCTTGCCGTAAAGGGCTCGGGATGGTGCTTAGTTGTAGTGCTAGAGTGGATCCTAGAGCGAGTGCCGAGGTTAGCCTTGGGTGTTGATTTTGTAGTAGGCTTGTGGCGCCAATTTGTCACCGGGTCTTAAGGTGCCGAGCGAGGTCGGGCTTTGGTGCCGAGCTAGCCTCGAGCTTCAGGTGCGGACCGAGGTTGGGCTTTGGTGCTGAGCTGACCTTGGGCTTTAGGTGTCGACCGAGGTTGGGCTTTGGTGCCGAGCTGGCCTCGGGCTTTAGGTGCCGACCGAGATTGGGCTTTGGGGCCGAGCTAGCCTCGGCTTTAGGTGCCGACTGAGGTCGGGCTTTGGTGTCGAGCTGGCCTCGAGCTTTGTTGCTGAGCTGGACTTGGGCTTTAGGTGCTGACCGAGGTAGGGCTTTGGTGCTGAACTGGCCTCGGGCTTCAGGTGCCGACCGAGGTCGGGCTTTGGTGCCGAGCTGCCTTGGGCTTTAGGTGCCGACTGAGGTCGGACTTTGGTGCCGAGCTGGCCTCGGGCTTCAGGTGCCGATTGAGGTTAGGCTTTGGTGCTGAGTTGGCCTCAGGCTTTAGGTGCCGACCGAGGTCGGGCTTTGGTGTTAAGCTGGCCTTGGGCTTTAGGTGCCGACCGGGGTCGGGCTTTGGTTGAAAAGACAAGATACTCAAACAAATCTTTATTAGCTGAAAAGGGGTGAGTAATTCAAACTCATGAAAGGATGAAATACTCGAATTTATACTCAAATATTTGTGTACATTACTGATAGTACCAACGGAGGTTATCAGAATTTCAGGTGCGGAGGAGCAGCTTCCCGTCAAGTCCCTTGATCCGGTACGCTCTGCGGTGGAGGGCTTCGGTGACCCGATAGGGTCCTTCCTAGTTTGGCAATAGTTTGCCCCCCTTCATGGGCTTTGAGACCTCGGCTCGTTTGAGGACCAAGTCTCATGGGAGGAATGTCCTAGGGCAGACACGAGCGTTGTAGTACGTGGCAGCTCTCTGGCGATAGGCAGCCATCCTGAGTCGTGTCCGATCATGCACCTCCTCGACGAGGTCTCGAGGTTGGCATGCAGTCAGGTCGGGTTGTCCTCCTCATTATATGACTCCACCCAAGGACTCGGGATGCCGATTTCCATGGAGATGATAGCTTCGAACCTGAACACAAGGCTGAAGGGGTCTCTCCAGTGGGAGCCCGCGGCATCGTGTGATAGGCCCACAGCATATTAGGGAGCTCATTCACCCATCTTCCTTTGAAGTCATCCAGCCGCATTCTGAGCCCTTGAAGGATGGTACGGTTTGTCACCTCAGCCGCTCCATTTATTTATGGATGGCCGACAAAGGTAAACCGCTGGCAGATGCCTAACTTGAAGCAAAATCCTCTGAAGGGGGGGTTGTTGAATTGCCAGCCATTGTCGGTGATGAGGGTGTGGGGAAGCTTGAATCGGCAGATGATGGACCTCTAAAAGAAGGATCTCACCTTGCTCTCGGTGATCTTTGCTAGCGCCTCGGTCTCCACCCACTTAGTGAAGTGGTTGATGACAACAAGTAGAAACCTCCACTGACTGGAGGTCGAGGGGAATGATCCCAGAATGTCCATCCCTCATTGGGCAAAGGGCCACAGGGCCATCAGAGGGCTCAGTTGAGAGATTGGCTGTCTCTAGATATTGGCATGTCGTTGACAGCTGTCGCACCTTCAAACTAGCTTGGCGGTGTCCTTTCTCATAGTGAGCCAGTAGTACCCCTAGTGCAGAGCCTTGTATGCCAGCGCTCTGCCCTCAGATGGCTCTCGTAGATGCCCTCGTAGATCTCGCGGAGGACGTAGTTAGCATCTGCAGGGCCGATACACCTAAGGATTGGGTACGAAAAGGACCTTCGGTATAGCTGCCCGTCTAGTATCAGAAACTTAGGAGCATGCCGTTTAAGCAGCTTGGCTTCTACATGGTCCTCAGGGAGAGTGTCGTCGATAAGGTATCAAACGTAAGCATCCATCCATGTAGGCTCTTAGTTGACCAGTAGGACCTCCTCTGTGGCCTTGATGCTCGGGACTTCCAAGCGCTCCACATATGTCCTCCCCAGGGCCCCGTCGGCCGAGATGGCTAGGCAGGATAATGCGTTGGATCTGGCATTCTTGCCCATGGGGATGTAGCTGACACTAAAATGATCCAAAAATGAGGTATGTGATCGAACCTTACTCAGATAACGATACATGATGGGATGTCGGGCCTCGCACTCTTTAGCGATTTGTTTGGAGACGAGTTGGGAGTCGATGAAGGCTCTGAGGTACTCTGCCTTGAGCTCCCTAGCGAGTCTCATCCCAGCCAGCAAGGCCTCATACCCGGCTTGATTGTTGGTCGCAGGGAAGAGAAATCGAAAGGCATACTCTACTACCGTCCCCTCTGGACTTGCGAGGATGAGGCCTGCCCCACTTCCCTGAGAGTTTGATGTGCCGTGCATGTGGAGGATCCAGTCCTTCCCCATCTCCTCAAATTGAGTGCCTGATGGCGCCATGCAGAGCTCCTTCGACTGCTCCTCAGCCCAAGTACACTCGACCAAGAAGTTTGCTAGGACTTGGGACTTCATGGTCGATCTCGGTTGGAATGATAGGTCAAACTCCCCAGCTTGACCACCCACTTTGCCAGCCAACCGAAGGTGTCAGGATGAGATAAGATCACCTTTAGCGGCTGGTCCGTGAGCACCACGATCGAATGTGCTTGGAAGTATGGCCTAAGACACTGAGCAGAGACTATTAGTGCAAAAATAATTTTTTCAGTCTTGGAATACCTGGTCCCCGCATCATGAAGTACTTTGCTAGTGTAGTAAATTGGTCTCTTTGTCCCGTCGGGGTCCAAACGGATGAGGACCGAGCCGACCGCCTCTTGGAAGGCCGCGAGGTACAAGAAGAGGTCCTCTCCTTTCATCGGCTTCGACAGCAATGGTAGGGTCGACAGGAACTCCTTCAACCATTTGAAAGCTCTTTGGCACTCCTTTGTCCATTCGAAGTCGTTTATCTTTCACAATACCTTGAAGAAGGGCAGACACTGCTCGACAAACCTCGACAGGAATCGACTTAAGGCTGTTACCCTTCCGATCAGGTGTTGCACCTCCTTCTTGTTGGCTGGAGGTCTCATGTCGAGGATAGCACACATCTTGTCAAGGTTTGCCTCGATCCCTCGCTGGGTCACCAAGAACCCCAGGAACTTGCTCGCTGCAACCCCGAAAGCACACTTGCAAGGGTTCAGTCTCATCTAAAATCGGTGGAGGTTGCTGAAGGTCTCCGCCAAGTCAGCAACATGGTCATCGGTGCGGATACTTTTGATCAGCATGTCATCCACGTATACCTCCATATTGTATCCGACCTGGTCCTCGAAGACCTTGTTCATCAGCCTTTGGTACGTGGCCCCTACATTCTTCAATCCGAAGGGCATTACCTTGTAGCAGTAGACGTCCTTCTCGGTCACAAATGAAGTGGCCTCCTCGTCCGTCGGATCCATCATGATCTAGTTGTACCCCGAGAAGGCATCCATGAAGTTGAGGGTCTCGTGGCCAGATGTGGCATCCACCAACTGGTCAATTCTGGGAAGCAGAAAGCTATCCTTGGGGCATGCCTTGTTGAGGTCGGTGAAGTCGATGCACGTCCTTCAGCTCCCACTGGCCTTGCGGACCATCATTACATTGGCCAGCCAGTTTGGATAATGCACTTCTCGAATGTGGTCGACGGCAATCAGCTTGCAGACCTCCTCGTTAATGGCCCTCTACCGCTCGGGAGCAAAGATCTTCTTCTTCTGTCGGATTGGCCGACACTACGGGTTGATACTGAGCTTGTGACTGATCACCTCTGGTGGTATACCCAGCATGTCCGATGCTGACCAAGCGAAGACATTCGAGTTGGCTCGTAGGAAGGTGAGGAGTTGGTCTCTCGCCTCCTCAGGGAGAAGCACTCTGACTTGGATCGTCCTCGTCGGGTCCTCCCCTAGCAGAAAGGTCAACAAGTGCTCGGCCGGCTCTCCCTCCTCTTCGAGTCTCTGGGATCGAGTGGCTTGGGCACTGGCAGGGTTGACACCTCCTATGGACTGGGAGCCGCATGGTAACAGTGCGACACCAGGTTCCACTCCCTGCGCATCTCTCCGATTCCCTTATTAGTGGGGAATCTTACAAGCAGCCTCTTGGTAGAGATGATGGCGTCTAAAAGATTTAGACCGGGTCTTCTGAGGATGGCATTGTAGGTCAGGAGGACTCGGACAACCAGGAACCTCATGAAGATCATGCTTTGGTATGGCGACGTCCCGGCTGTGACAGGGAGGGTGATCTCTCCCTCCATCCTCACAAAGTCTCCAGTGAAGCCCATTAGGGGCGTGGTCATAGGCCGAAGGAAGTCAGGGGACAAGTTCATTCGAACAAAAGCATCGTAGCTGAGAATGTCGACTGAACTTTCACCATCAACTAAAATTCTCTTTACAGGGTGTTTTGCGATCATTATGGACACAATGACGCTGTCATCATTATGAATATCTACTCCCTCTAAGTCTTCCTTAGAAAAGGGAATTATAGAATCCACCCCCTCATCCCCCTGTGGCCTCTTAGAAGTGCCACCTACCCTCCAGAAAATCATGGCCACCATCTTCTCAGTTGGGGCGTTGTCGATACCGACCTCGGTAGGCGAGGGTGCCGATGGGCCCAACGCTACTGGGTTCCCCCTCTGGATGAATTTGCCAAGGTAGCCCCACTGGATGAGGTCCTCGATTGCCTTCTTCAGCTGGCGGTAATCCTCTGTGTCGTGGCCGTGATCCCGGTGGAAGCGACAGTAGAGGTTTTTATTGCATGAGGCTCCTGGCCTCAAGGGAGCAGGGTGCTGAAGATACGACTCGCCCTCGATTTCCATCAAGATGTGGGATATCGGGGCAAGTAGGGAGGTGAAGGGCCCCTCCATGAGGGCGAGGGTCCATGGTCGGTTGTTCGGTCGGCGAGGGGGCTCAGGCTTCCTAGGATGAGGTTTGTCAGGTTTCAAACGGGTCTGCTTTTTGCTATGACCTCCATCTGCCTCGTGCCGAGAGGAGTCAGCTTCATCGGTGCGGATGTACTTCTGCGCTTGACTCAGCAACTCGGCGTAGGAACCGGGAGGTTTCTTGTCGAGGGAGTAAGTGAAGCGAGAAGGATAGAGCCCTCGCTTTAAGGCTAGGGTGGCCACAAAGTCGTCGAGGTTGTAGACTTCGAGTGTGGCTTCCTTGAACCGAACGACGAAGTTTCTCAGTGACTCGCCACTCTTCTGTTGGACGGTGAATAGGTTGTCGGCCACCTACGGGATCCTTCAGCACGCGTCGAAGTATGCCAGGAAGGCCTTCTCCAACTGCATGAAGGAAATGATACTGTGTGGCAGTAGGCGGGAGTACCATGCATGCACGGCCTTCCGAAGAGTGGCCGGGAAAGCGATGCAGAGGAGAGAGTCAGTCGCTCTTTGGACTTGCATGAGGACCTTGTAGCTCTTTAGATGGTCCGAGGGGTCAGTGGTGCCATCGTAAAGGGTCTAGCTGAGGGAGATGGAACCAAATTGATATCGGTTCCTCCATGATACGGTAGGACAACAGAGGGCGGCTGTCATATTCTACGTCCGGTTGATTGATAATTTTGTGGCTGAGCTCCTCTAGCTGCTGGTTGTACTCATCCAGTTGTTGCTTGGCCCGATGAGCAATCCGACCCTTGAAGGACCCCTCTCTTGAAGATCCTAAAGACGGGGAGGGGCAATGCCGATGACCGCTCGGTCTCTTTCCTAGGCCGTCGTTTGTGGGAATCATTAGAATGGTGGGAAGGCCTCTTGGAGACCTCCCGGCGATGATGTATGGGTGAGGCATGGCGGCGGTGAGCCTCCCTCTGGGGGGGATCTTCCGCGAGTTGATTGCTGACTAAGCTAGGCAGCCCCCGCACCTAGTGAGGGTGGCCTTGGGCACTGCTGTGCGGCCACTGATTGTTGTTGTTGCAGCTGATGAACCATCGCCACAAGCGACTGGACTTGCAAGGTAAGGGCGGCGATTCGATCGTCCTAAGGTGATGGCGAAGGCGGAGCTGGGGGGTTGGCCTAAGGAGCAGGGAGACCGGTCTCCTGCTGTTCATGCCTTTGACAATGCCCCCCGGTGTGACTATGGAAATCTCTCGTGCGCGCGTCACCATAATCTTTATGTTCTCTCAGGGGAGTGGAGGCATGTAGCTGGCTGCTTTGAAGTTCCTATTTCCTCGCCTCTCCCCCTACTTGGCGCCCCAATTTGTTACCGCCAAATCACCCTCTTTGAACGTTGGGAAGGACGTTGGTTTCAGAGGCGACGAAGATGGTTCTAGGAATCTCCTGAAGTCTCGTACTCGGACGGGAATCCTGCAAGAAAGTCCTCGGGGACTGGTTGTTTCGATGGGGACCCTTCGACGCTCAAGTGAGCAAACTTAGGAAACAGTAACGAATGATGGACTAAAAGACTTAGTCGAATCATTTGAAGTTTAGATGCCTTCTCTCGTTATGAGTGAAGGCTTTTATACCTGCTCGAAGGTCCCTTTTATCCCTTTTTAGAAGGTTGTTGAATCTGAGACGTCATTGTCTGGCATGGGACAAGCGGCGAGGCTGACAGGGACAGGTCGCAACCACCTCTGAGTTTGTTAGGGGGTAGCCCTACATGCCACTCCTTGTCAGTTATGGCACCGCAGATGGTAAGTGGGCCTAGTTACGTTAGGCGTGCGCTGTAACTATAGTGAATACGTGCGATTGTAGGTGATCAATGGGTCATGTGGTGGTTGCAGATGGCGAGGCCTAAGGGGACTATGGAGTTCAAGGCCGAGGAGGACCCTGGAGTCCGAGGCTGAGGGGGACTCTGGAGTCCGAGGCTCCATCAGTTACTTGATTCGTTAGCCCTAACACAACTTGATCAACTAAATCAATTTCTTCTTTGTTATAAGAGGAGGCTGAGATTTATTTTAAAGATTCCTTTAATTCTTTTTATCTTTTCTTCTGCCGATTTGTTTGTTTGTTTGTTTGTTTTTTTTTTGGCTCCTGAAAGCATTTATATTGGAGGCTGAGGAAAGATTGGGGAGAGGGATCATGCTGACAGTAACTAAGGTTTTAGAATATTCCATTCCATTTTAAAAATTTGAATTTTCTATTTTCGTTGTTGAAAACTAGGCTTATGCGACGTTTCCTAATGTTGCTCTATGCGCCGCCTCGCAACCGCTTTCTCTTAGTCGCTCGGTTTCAATCTATTTTATTTTATTTAAACCTTTTTTCGGGGTTGCTAGTAGGGATGCAACTTGGGCCGGGTTCAACCCGAACCCGGCCCGCAGAACCCGATTTGCAGCAGTACTTAAACTCTAATTTGCTTAACCCGAACCCGAAGGATCCGGGTTGAACCCGGACCGATTTGCAACTTGGGCCGGGTTAGGGTTGCAGTCAACCCGAACCCGAGAAAACCCGAACCCGCAAAGCCACAAGCAGTAGGCCCACTGGTATTGTGGAAGTGATGATTTAGCCTTGTTTGTTAGGTTTAAAGTATGTAGAGCTGACAATAGTTTGTGAAAGTGATGATTCTTGGTATGAACATTCCATCAGAATCTTCATTACCTTTTAAAATGAGCAATATACCTTTAACCATTGCATTTTATCATGTAATGTTGGTGGGCCAAACTAGTATCTTTATTTTTTTAATTATCTTCTTTGAGACATTTGTAACTTCTAATATGAAATTTGCTAAAATTTTGTGAAAGCATCTGAGAAGAGGTGATGAGCAGAAAACTAAAACATCTAGGAAAGGGGTGATGAGTAAAAAAATTAGAGAGCTTTGGATGTCGAATGCAGTCTCGCTATTTGAAAAAGATCTCTCATACCAGACTTATGTGGTCTTCTAACTGGCTCTTTATATCGTCTCAATATTTTGTGCTTCCAAAGGATAAATGTGACTTCATCAATGCATATGGTGGCTATTGAAATGTTATGCAACATTTGAATTACTTTGAATATGTTTTGGTTTAAGAATGTACTTTTTTTTGTTTAGTCTTATGTAAAAGATGTATATTTTTAGACATATAATTTGAAATGTGAAGCTTGTTTGTTTCAAACTTCAGCTTGTTTGTACAATATAAAGCTTATTTGTTTCAAACTTTAGCTTATTTGTGCAATGTTAAGCTTGTTTTTTTCATATTGTCCTTTTTTTTTCTATCAACCCGAATTTCAACCCGAAACTCAACCCGAACCCGATTTTTAAAAATAGGTTAGGGTTGAGGTTTTACAATAGGGTTAGGGTTAGGGTTAGGGTTGACATTTTATAAATAGGGTTAGGGTTAGGGTTGAGGGAACCCGAGTTTCATGAGCCCAAGTTGCACCCCTAGTTGCTAGTTGCTACAGCGATTTGATAAATAAGCTTCTGTTTTTAGTTATTGCACTCCTTTTGTATGTACGTCTCACCGCCTTGAAGTGTTCCGGTTCGAACCGCTTCTATGTCGCGCTTTGGGGTTCGCCACCAAGCCGATACTTCTCGCGAGCTTGAAGGTCGCGCTCTCTCCCTGAACCCTAAACCCTAATGCCCTGTTAAGCCGGCTAGACACGCCCAGGAATCGACGGTGCCCATTCCGTCATTCGGAGGAGACGGATATGGAGGAGCCGCAGGTGAAGCGCGTTCCCCACTTGCCATGGATGCGACATCCAGTCGATATCGATCGCTATGAAGAATGCCCCTCAGTCTCCTACCGTGTCTCGATTCCAGGTGCCCTTGCTTTTTTTTTTTTCTTCTGATTTTTTTTTCTTTTCTTTTTCTTTATGTTTGGCGTCTATGTCATTTTTGGACGATGCTCTTGTTTCTTGTCAACCCGAGAAGCTCATAGGGCGTCTTTTTGGGCTTACTAGGGCGTTGATTTAATGCTTTTTTGAAGTAAAGATATGATTTTTAGCATGAAAATCTAGAAGCATTAGATTTTTCCCTCTTTATGTATTATATATATTGTTTTGAAGTACATGTTCCATTGCATGCATTCATGTATAACATGGACCGATTTTATGTTATACCCTGAAGGTCCTCGGTCCGTTGTTAGAAAAGAACAAAGAATTTCACGGTTTGAGATGCACATTACAATGGAAAAGAAGAATTTATGCATAAAGAAAGGTCTCCTAATTAGTATTAAAAAAAGAAAGAAAGAAATAAGGAAGAAGGAAAGAAAGGTTAGGCATCTGCAATTTCTTGATGGAAGGGAAGCAGGAATAGATGTGGCTTGATTGTGGTGAAGTTTCTCTGGTACTTTTGAGCTACAACAGCCATTATGTCCATAATTTGCTAAGCAGTGCATATAGGAGCTAAACATACTCGCCCTGAAAGTTCCAACTGAATGATGTTAAACAGAGAGTAAACTCAATTCGCCCATATTTGAGTAATAATATTTTACTGTGCTTGTAGATTAGAGGAGGCTTTGCAGAAATTGGGTATTCAGTCACTTTTTCCAGTCCAAGTAGCAGTGTGGCAAGAAACAATTGGACCTGGCGCTTTTGAAAGAGACATATGTGTTAATTCTCCAACAGGGAGTGGCAAGACTCTGGCTTATGCTTTACCTATCGTGCAGATGCTCTCAACTCGGAAGATAAGATGTTTGCGTGCATTAGTAGTTTTGCCTACTCGTGATTTAGCCGTGCAGGTACGTGAAATGTATTTTATTTTTAACAATATTTCTTTCATAAGAGCCACCTCCTCTTTTTATGTTATAATTAGTTCTGTCAGATCTGCCTGTCTGGCATAATTTGTGGAGGCTCTTAAGTGTTAGTCGTGTTAGGTTTTCAATTAGCTTAAGAACCAAATGCTAAAGCTAATTTTGCGCTATGCAGTTTGAAATGGTTAGATCCTGCTTGATTTTCAGATTCAAACATTCGCATTCTTGATAGCTTTTCTTGCAGTCTCACATTATCATTTTAGAGTACATTTGGAAGGGAAAACCATATATTCATCTCAGGAAACAATGGTGGGCTTAGATTGTTTTTGGTTGTCAGTGACACAGGAGAGACTACTTAATGTATACTTGCTTCCTAAAAACATCGCAACAATTTAAGTTGTTTTATCTGTTATTATGTCATTGACTGTTCAACAATCACATGTGGTTAGGAAGAGTTAGGTAATAACTGGATTATAACTGCATTGGATTAGATTTGGTGCTCTATCTCCCTCAGCTTGCTGGATGTAATCCGGACTCAAATCTGTAATGTAGTTAGTCAATTTCATACGGATCTTGGTGAGAGTTGTTATTTTTGTTACTTGTGTTACAGTATACAAAAGATGTTTATGTAGTACATCTAATAAAGTCTTTTCTTGCTTGTCGAGATCAGCTGTTAATGCTATAAGATAATTCTTTCTTAGTTGTTAATGCTGTAAGATAATTCTTTCTTTTCCTTAATTTATTTTTCATTTTAATGGCAAAGTCTAATTGCCTTTTCTCTTGTTATGTGGTTCAGGTTAAAGAAGTTTTTGCAGCTATTGCCCCTGCAGTAGGTCTGCGTGTAGGCTTAGCAGTTGGTCAATCATCACTTGTAGATGAAATTTCAGAGCTCATTTGGAGACCTCAGCTAGATATGTGTTCATCATTTGATCCAGATGACGTACCAATGGAGCCACGAAGTTCAGTGGATATATTGGTGGCAACTCCAGGAAGGTTGATGGATCATATTAACATGACCAAAGGATTTAGTCTAGAACATCTTTGTTATCTGGTAAATGGCTCTGAGTCATCCTTTCTCCACTCCTTTTCTGTTCATTTGTGTCAGCTTTTGTATCCTGTGAGTGTATGTGTTAGGACCACCTCTATGAGTCCTTCATTTGCTATCTTCTGCCAAAATTTCTTATAGAGTTTCAAACAAAGTTTCAATATCCCTTTGAATAGTCCACATTGGATGGAAAAAGAACGCTTTAAAGAGTTATAACTAAAGTTCATCTGCCACGAATTAACTTGAATTTGAGTTTTTAAGGTCATGTGAACTTAGCTCAGTAACAAGTTAATTGGGCTAAGAGGTAAGCTTGGAGCGCTACAAATGATATCAGAGCAGACTCAGGTGTACAAAAGTTAGTGGGTGGGGGGAAAAGGTTACCTATGGAGTAGTGGGTAGAGAGTTTCACCATAGCGTAGAGCTATCTCTGTAGTGCCAACAATCATGCTCAGGGTAGATTTTAGCTAGCTTGTAACATATGCAGAAAATATCGCCTGATAGGAGGGGAAGATTGTAATACCCTCTTGAATACTTTTGCATTGGGTTGAGAAAAAAATGGTTTGAAAAGTTATAGCTCAAGTTCATCCCTTACCAATTAACTTGGACTCAAGTTTTTAAGGTTATGGACTTAGCCTGGTAACAGATTAATTGGGTCAGTAGGTGGACTTGGAGTGTTATATAGGTGGTCTCTTTTTGATACATTTTATACTAGCTCTTCTTTCTTACATTTAGGAATGATGGACTAGAAGATTGTGCTATTGTGACAAGACTTTCTCTACAAAGTGATGATGCAGTTCAATTGAGTTGAGCTCTTTTATATTTTTATTCTTTTTCTTTGTTTGTTTGTTGGGGGGGGGGGGGTGTGTGTTGGGGGGAGGTGATGTAAGTCATTTTCAGGGTATCTGTCTAGGGTAGAAATAGGCTGTAAGTCATTTTCAGGGGAAAAAAAAAGGAGGTTTGATATTCCAACATACCTTCTGGCAGTTTAGGATGTCTCATGTTTGCCCAGGGAGGGAGAAAAAGGTGGAATGGAAAAAGGAAAAAAGAATATAAGTGAAGAGAAGAAGAAAAAGATAAAAAAAATTAGGTAGTTAAGCATCTATAAGAATCACCAAGTGGCTGGTCAAATGTTTGGCCACTTGAGCAGCTGGCAATTGCAACCAATGCGCCTTTTATTTCATTGTGTAGTGAGTGTAAAGATCACTATTAGTCTGAAGATAACCTTTTCATGCTTCTGTCAAGTGGAGGAGAACAAGTTTAAATATAGGAAAGGATTCTCTGATTGACCATTAAGCTATAATTAGGTGGAAAAATGATGGCATCCTCTTTCTCTGAAAATATTATGATTTACTTATTTCATTTGCAGACATTATTAACTTAAAAATTTCATGCCTTAAATATTATTTTTCATGAACTCCTTCAACAACATTCATTGTTAAATATAATTTTTGCCTCTATGGTTTAGAAGGAGAGAGATATATCAAATCATGCCAACAAAGCAAGGACAATATTGCGATTCAACCTTTTAGCCTTTAAAAATTTATTAAAAGTTGTGTATAGGGTTGTAAGGAGATCTTATTACAGGAGTTTGATGATTATCCTTTTTTTTCCCTTTTTTTTGGCGGGGACCGGTTGGGGGGGGGGGGGGGGGTTGGCAAATTCTGGCTCAGGGAATGGTTGCCATTATCCCTAGTAAGATCTGTGCACATGTATTTTCAGAATGGAGAAGTGTTTTATTATTTTCACATTTCTCTTGGAAAAAATAGGGATAGGGTAGCGTTCGGCACTTCTCTTCACATTCATTTAATGTTGAGGGGTTACCTTGTATACAATCTTTTGATTTGTTGTACCAACTCAGTTAGGTGCCTTCACAGACAATTTTTTTCTTGCCATTAATTCAATGCATAGGAGCAATCCAAAGATTCCTCTCATCATTGGCATCCTATATGGAACCCTTTGTCAGACCTATGTCAGCCAGATGGATGCATCAGTTCCCCATCTTTTGCAGATTCTATTTTCAATTTCTCAAAGATTCTATGGGCATCTCTTATATCAGCAGTGACATGTCATGTTAAGCCAACATTCTGCCCCTTTGCATTTTTTAAGAATGCCTTTTCGGGAACCATGATGCTATATGGCCACCATTTTGTTTTTGTCAGTTTAGTCTTAGTTACATGCATATCACATGAATCTTGCTTCTTCCTAATTGTGGAGGTGGAATAAGATAATTTGCAGAGTTTGCTTCCATGCAAGATATATGTAAAGCTAACTGCTATCTTTAGGATGGTACTGTTTCGTTATTTAATATTTGAAGTGATGTCCATTCGGACTTGTCAATTAAGTTTCACAATAATACCTCAAGAGTTGACTTATTTATGTATTTGCATTATGTGCTTTGTGCTGAGTAGCCTATTTGTTGAATTTTCAGGTAGTTGATGAGACAGATCGATTGTTAAGAGAGGCATATCAGTCCTGGTTGCCGAATGTGATTCAGCTCACTTGTTCAAATGATCAAGCACTATCTGACTATGCAAGATCTGGTCCCTCTATTTTTGGTTCCTTGGCAACCATAAGGAGATCGTAATCCTACCGCTTCCTATCTGGCTTCTAACTGTCTATTGTCTATAGAAATAAATCAGTATTTTGGCCCTTATAAAACACTCAGAGACCATATTTTGACATATATATTGTCTTGAACTCTTTTCAAAATCAACATGCTAAGACCTTCTTCCCAAACTGAGCAGAACAATATTCATTTATTATTTTAAAATATTTTTCTTATTCAATGATATGCCTTTGAATGCAGTGGTATTGAGAGGGGATTTAAAGGTAAAAGTCACCCGAGGCTTGTTAAAATGATTCTCTCTGCTACACTGACTCAAGATCCTAGCAAGCTTTCTCAACTTGATTTGCATCATCCTTTGTTGTTGACAAGTGGGGAGAGGCGATATAAACTTCCAGAAAAGCTGGAATCTTACAAGCTGGTTTGTCTCATTTTAAGCTTTTGTACCAAACTCAGTAAGCTTCTTGAAGAAAAGCTATATTTGAACATAAGTATGATTGTAATTGTTTAACAAGCTGGGCGCTATATCTTGATTTTAAACAAAATTGCTCATTTCCAGTGAGTACAATTTTTGAATGAATGCTGATGGAGAAAGTGAAAAAAAATCATTTTTTATTCAATTGCATTAACTGTAAAAACATAATTAATAACTTACTAAAATGGTTGATTCATCAACAATGTTCTATTAGCGGTACGAACATTTCTTTTGGATAAGAGCTTTATTTTTGATGTCTAACTCTGTTTTCATGTTTGTGATGTACAGATTTGTAAATCAAAACTGAAGCCATTGTATCTAGTTGCTCTTCTACAAGATTTGAGAGGTGAAAAGTGTATAGTATTTACAGCATCTGTAGAATCAACTCACAGGCTATGTACTTTATTAAATTTCTTTGGAGACTTGCCGTGCAAAATTAGTGAATATTCACGTTTGCAGCATCAGACTAAGCGAAGGTAAATGACAAACTTAAAACCTAAATATCCTGACTTAAGAAAAGAGGTTTTGTTTCTTTGATGCATTATTTATAGGTCCACTGAAGAAAGTTTATCAAGAAAAATGCCAGATAAAGCATATATTTTGGCAAAGCATGATATTTTAAAACAATAAAAGGAAAGGAGAAAGAAAAAGGTCAACTTTCAACCTTGTTGAAAGGCCATGGACCAAAAGCAATCTTTTTGTCCATTCAGTCATGTGGTATGGCTAAAAAGATAAAAAGATTATGAGATGAAGCATTTTATTTACTTACCGCTAGAGTGACACATTGATTGGTGACTTTATCTTGGCCAGTCCATATATAGGAGTATGACTTTTGTGGTTTGGTTTTAACACTTTGTCCAACATAGCAGAAAGAAGGGCTTAATACTGTCACTCTATGTGACTTTGTGCATTGGATTGGTGGGATTCTTCTCATTCAAATTTATTAATTTGCAAATTATTGAAGTGCATCTTTGTCATGTTGGAACACTTCTACAGATGTATACACCTTTTCAATTTTTCACATCTTATGTAGATTTGGTTACATTACAATCTTAAATGAGACAACTAAGAAAATAGTGTGAAAGGAATTGGGCAGTTTAGTATAACACTAGAATGGTGAAGAAATTGAATGAATGGGAGCTGAATGAAATAGAGAATGTCATGATCAAGATATACGTGATAATAAATTTCTATTTTAAGATGTCAAACAATTCCTCAATTCTGCACCATATACTTTTGAAAGAGCTCACATTATGATGATGTGAAACTGTATGCTCTTGCATAAATCAAACCATTGGGACTTGAAGCCTTGGTAGCATGATTGTATTTTACAAAGGACTTGTTTGGATGTTGGAAGATCTTGTCAGTCTGATTCTTCTTCTTCTTCTTCTTCTTTTTTTTTTTTTGGGTGGGGGGGGGGGGGGGGATGGGGCCTTTTTGATTGAAGTTATAGTGAAACAAGATTTTGAAAAAGAGATCAGGCAAAGATTGGGGACTGGAGTAATTAATCCCTCAATTTTAGGGAAAAAGTACTACACCTTGGAGTAGTGATTACTTATCCCTGAAATATAGGGTTAGTTGCCAATGCTTCTGGCCACCTCTACTTGTTTCCATCACTAGGTTCCAATGATTTTTTCGTAGGAGTGAAAGTGGATTAGATAATATTCATTCAGATATGTTTTCTATCCAAATGAATACAAATTTGAGCATCCAACTAATATCTATGTTTGTATCCGTATCCATCAAAGAAAATGGATATGGATATGGATAGACAACTATCCAATCTATATTCGAATGTCAGGTTCTGTTTGTAATCCTATTTAATCTTATATAGCACTTATGAATTTTTAAGGAAAATAAAACCATATTACCATGTATTGTCTTGATCTTTCTATTTAGTGGTCTCTTTGATTTGTTGGTCACGAAGTTTAACTATCCTATATCCATATTTATATCTTCTATTTGTAATCTTATATAACTTATATAGCACTCATGAACTTTTAAGGAAAATAAAGCCATATTAGTGTGTTATTGTTTTATCTTTCTATTTAGTGTTCTCTTTGATTTTTTAGTCACAAAGTTTAACTATCTTATATTCATATTTATATCCATACTTTTGATGTTCAATATGTGTCCGTATCCATTTAAAACAAATAAAATATAAGTTTTTACATCCTATTAATATCCATATTTGTAATCATCAATATAAACATATATAGATATGGATGCTGATATTGGATCCATATTTGATCCATTTTTAGCCACATATTTTCCAAAAAGAGACCCCATCAGAATTTCTTAGTGGACTAATAAGATCTTCTGACATTGAAACAAACCCTAAAACTGCAAAGAACATCAAGACATAGAACTCTGTTGTAATAATAGTCTAAATTTACAGAAGATTTTTTTTTTTTTTTGCCATTTGTCTTAGCAATTGATACTTTTTTTCCAGAGGTAATTAGGATTTAGGATCACCCTGAATAGGTGCCAGCGGATGGCATGATGTTCTTTAAAGAACACTGGGTTACTTGGACTCACTCTGAGTGCTGACCACAAACATTGGCTGTACCTGACCTGGTCCAGCTAACTGTTTTATCATCATCATTTGATTATTTTATGAAACCACTTGCACTTGTGTCCTTATGGGCATGCATGCTTGGGCACACTCATGTACATATGGATGCGTCAACATTTCAACAGGGTGCTTATTAAAATTTTAATAATTAGAACCTACTCTGCACTGATAGGATAGGGCTTGCCGAACAATGTATTTTCCATGTCAAGGCAGGCTGTTCAAACCATTTGTTTAACACAAAACTGATTTTGTGGAAGAACTTGCATGAATGCATCCTCACAGGCGTCCATGCTTAGGCATTGCCACACATACTTGCACATGCCAACATTTCAACAAGGTTCTTATTAAAATTTTAGTTGTCCTTATCAATGTAATGGTGAAGTAATGATTCTTTGAGCACACTCTGCATCGAGAGTGTAGGGCTTGCTAGACAATGTACTCTCCCTAGATGGCAGGCAGTTCAAAAATATATGCTTGATGCAAATTTGACTGATTTTAGCTCAATGGTTTTTATATTGAACAGCTGATGGAGTCTATTACGCTGATGGGATTTTTTTCTTGCAGCAAACGTTGAAGGCCTTTAGGGAAGGGAAAATTGAAGTGCTTGTTGCTACAGATGCAATGACCAGAGGAATGGATGTTGAAGGAATAAGAAATGTTATCAATTATGATATGCCTGCTTATGTTAAGACATATGTTCATCGAGCAGGCCGCACTGCAAGAGCAGGTCAGACAGGGCGTTGCTTTACGTTACTGCGAAGCGATGAGGTAAACTTTTCTCCTACATGATGACCTTCAGGCTATTAAAATCTTGTTTAGTTAAGTGTTGCTAAGAAATAATTGGTTGCATAGATTGTTCTGTGTCAAGGGTGATTTATAAAGAGGAAAAGAGAAAAAAGACAAAAGGAAAGAGTATGTCTGGCATGTTTATTAAATTATTAGCAACTGGCATATGCTTCAAAAGTTGTGGAAGCTAATGATTCTAACGGACTGCTTCCATTACCTAATGGGAGTCCAGAATGGGATAGCAACTGCAGATAGGATTACATGTTGTTTCTTGGTTCTTGCTATAATAATCTTCTGCATTTTCTTGGATGGCTGATTATATAGCCACTACCAAATCTTGGTGTCTATCATGATTCCATATTGGTCCTGTAGCATTAGTGGATTTTGCTTATATTATTTGCTTGTCTAGTTCTTTTGTTGTTTTAATAATGTTTCAAAGCTTCAGAAGTCACTATGGAGGACTTGACCATGGATTGTAGCTACCATTTGAAGACCTCATTAATGAATTTTAAACTGATTTGATAAGAGACGTTTTCTTTGTATATATGTTGTGGTCATCATATCATTCTTTTGAAGCGATACGGTTTTTGTGGTCTGACAATGATTCATATTGAAATTGTATGTATGAGGCTTCTTTTTAAATAAATTGAACTCCATTTCTATGCTTTTATGTAACTTTCAGTTATTCCTATTAAGTTTTCTCATTGAGATCTTTTGAATATTGGTCTATATTTTGCATGCATAATCATTTGTTACCTTTACAACTTTGTTTCGGAATTAGTACATAACAACTATCTCATGACATCTTTCCACAAAAAGGAGAGGCTTAATCAAGGTCCACAAACTCGATGCCAAGATTTGTACTAGTGTGTTAATAATTTGGTGTGCTGTGGATTGATACGATATGGCACACATCCTATACCAAGACAAGGTGCATTCTTTTTCACTCATAACCACTTAGTATCGAGTGGTATGGGTCATCGAGTACCACTTGGTACTATGCAGCATGAGTTGGTTCTGATTGGTTTGGTTCATATTATATCAAAACTGGGTATTCTACTAGTACCCTATTGGTATGGTACCCAAACCTTGGGTTTGATCATGTTAAGGTTAAGTTGGCATTGTCAAGTTGCAGCCTGCAATGCTTTTCCTCTATCAAGTTCTTCCACTTAAATTCCTACTATTTAAAAATAATTTTTCAGTCATAAAGCCAACTCCACTCTAACTCTCACATATATTTCTCATCTCTTTCATATGCTTCCTAGAAACCCTTCTCTTTCATATTGTCATTAGTGTGGGCAGCCTCACATGCTATTCCCTTCTTTCCTCCACCATCCATGGCAGCCCTCATCTTAGGATTCAATCCCTTCCTAGACAAACATTAACCCTCTTTCATGGTCTCAAACACTTGACAACCTCCGATCAAACTCATTTCGCCAAATCTCAAGTATCTTTGATGTCTCTTGTAAAGAGGCTCTCAAGTGGGCTAACAGAATTTTAGACTTTTTTTTTAAAAAAAATTACTTTCCAAACATATTTTTTTTTTTGAAAAATAAAAAAAGAACAGTGATGACCAGACATGTTTCTATTGTTGAAAATTTAGAGAAATAGTGGAAGGAGAATTCCTTTTTTTGTTAAAAAATAAAGTTACAGAGATGCAGCTGCCTAAATATAATTTCTATGTAATTTTATAACTTCTTATTGTTGGTTGCTTTCATTTTCCCTTGTTTGACCAAATGCAAGGAGATTATTCAGATTATGAATCCTGTTGTGTCCATGTGACATGGATTACATTGAGAAGCAATTGCTTTTTTAAATGAATGGGTCTAAATAACTTTGGCTTCTATTAATAATCTTGAGAAAAATTGACTTCTATCATCCATAATAAATGCATAGGGCTTGGCTGAGCGGGTCAGAATGCCATTCAAGGAATTTTAGTGACCTCTGCAACAGTCTCTTGACCCGATGTTGACCTTACCCCAATGTGT
Organism: Calamus simplicifolius; assembly: GCA_900491605.1. Classification (NCBI taxonomy): domain Eukaryota; kingdom Viridiplantae; phylum Streptophyta; class Magnoliopsida; order Arecales; family Arecaceae; genus Calamus; species Calamus simplicifolius. The sequence continues at coordinate 431,004 of UESW01001443.1, read as the reverse complement.
TATCTTCCTGATCGAGATAAGAAGAAGAGGAAGACCTGCCATGGTGTGGTTGGCTGGAAGGAGAACTTATCTTGTTGGCCATAAGTGCCCTCATACTGTCAACCCTCCCCACCCCACCACCACACCACAGCGGGGGGGGGGGGGGGGGGGGGGGGGGACTTAGTCCCATGGATTGTTAAGTTCTAAGTTGGAAACTTTCCTTGACTCTATTAGAAGCAAGAATGTTAAAAGGGTGTGCTGATCTCAATATGTTATCTTCCAAGGGGAGCTGGTGGTGGAAATTACCTCTTCAAGTATCATTAACAAGAGAATCAAGGGTCAAGAATGCAGTATTCTGTGTACCATATTTTGTTGCTGAAATGAAATTAAAAAAATATATATCCTGGTGATGTTTGAATTTGTGATCTTTCAGGGAAGATTCTTTGGTTGGGAAGAAGCTTCATCTGATGTAGTTTTTCTTTGTGATGGATTCTAGTCTTCTTAATACCAATATGTTGTGCTCTGCTACTAAATAAATTTTAAAAGCATTTGTACATGCAAATATTTTGATGAAATATTCTGCTTCCTTATTTTCTCATGATCAGACATTCATTTTTGTTTTCTCAGATTAGACGATTCAATAAGATGCTTCAGAAGATTAACAATAATTCATGTGATCTTCACTCTTTGCCTGCTGATTCCATAAAAGATCTTCGCCCTATTTATTCTTCTGGTAACTTCAATGAACTTCGGGTTACTTTTTTTTATATAAATATTTTTTGATCTGAGTTTCTATTTACCTATCTTTTTTATTTGAAAATATAACAGCATTGGAAAAGTTGAAAAAGTATGTGGAGTCAGAAACGGGAAGGAAAGCCAGTATCAGTTCTAAGTCAGTGAGGTCAAGTGATAAAAAGAAAGGCACTGACAAAATGAAGGAATAGATGCATAATTTTAATGGAGATCCTTATCACATTATGTTACTGATAAATATTTCAGTGGTGAGTTTGAGAGTTTTCTACTTCTAACTAAGCCTTTACTTTAACCTCTCCTTTATTAGTTGATTTCTGGATGTTCCGTGTGATTTCAGTTCCAAAACTTAGTTTTGAATCTGAGATAACTCTGAAATGGTCAATGGCTACTTCTTTCAAACTTGTCCTAGGGAAACCATGAAAAACCTATTCAGAAAAAGAGCATGTTGATATAAGTACCTTTCAGTGGTAAACGAACATGCTTAAATGCTAGAAGATAGACATGTTATGAAACTTAAACTGATTTTGCTTGGACAGGAAGAAAGTTAAGTTTGATCTGGCTCCAGCAGCCCAAGGCTAAAGCATTAAATTTAGCACCCAAAATTTGATTTCTCAAAAATCAGAAGCATTTTGCCATATATTGGCACAAATTAGCTTAAAAGCAAAGAATTCTGTGGAAGACATCTAGCTTTTGACTTGTCGAATTATCATCACTTTACATGTTGCTATAAGCAATAAAAGAAATCTCCTTTTGTATATTAGTAATGCACATGCGACAACCATGCTCGGTGCTCATACACACCATGCATCATTGGTCATAGGCCATATTTGTGATTATGCGACCTTATAAAGATTCATTTGCATCCTAAGAGATGGTTAATGGTGGGCTTTGACGTTTTCATTTTCAGATGCTCCAACTTTAGGGGCACATGTGATTTATTTTAAAGTATGATCTCTTCTTAGCACCACACTTTGAGAGATTTTGCTTAGAGGGTGTTATTTTGACCACCAATCACCTCATGACTGTAATTATGTTTTGACATGAACATATTCATATTAATTATGTTTTCCAATGCCATAAGCATATTTTCAGCAAATACATAGAACTTAAGTGAGACTATTTGCTACATAGTGAGATCAGCTTTCTTCTATGATATGCTTCTAGGGCTTTTAATTATTCTATGCGTGGCCATTCTTTTTTATTTAATTATTGCAAGTAAATATATGCATTGACTAAGCTGTGTAACAAATTCAGATGCCACTTTTTAAGAAAACATAGGTGAGCTTAGGAAAAGTTCTACTTTATTTTGGTTATTTCTAGAAAGGCATATATAACATATTTTTAAGGGCGGCAAAAAATTGCCCTGACTTGAGAAATCCTATCCAACCAAGCCCTATTTTGGTTGGGTTTAGGTCAAGATTTTTTTTAGTTATGGTCTAGTATGGGCCAGATTTTGGACCCAAACTTAAATGGTTTTGGTTTGGGTCAAAGGTGTGACCCAACTTAAGTCATGAAGGTAGAATTCTATTTGTCTCAAGATAGTTTGGGTTGGATTGAGTCATGATATTAGGTGAATTTTTGGGTGATTGGCCTTTTTCCTAATTTAGCTGTTCAAATCATTTTGAGAATTAGTCCATAAAAATTGTAAATATTGAAATTGATAGGTTAGCATGGGCTTATCGGGGATTGAGCCTTGTAAAATAGATTATGTTATGGTCAAATGGGTGACCCGAAATGACCCTAGGGGGGTATGGGTTTGAGAGATCTTAACTTGATGTTGGGTCAGGTCAGGTATGGGTCAAGTTTTTATATGTTGTCATCCTTATTGTATATCAGATCTTTTACCTTCCCACGTTATTTTTCAATTCTCTTTTTATATTTTGTTTTAGTGACCTGAATATTGGGAATGCTTTAAAAACAAAAAAACATAGCATTCAATAAAGCCCCCATAGATCTATGTTTATGTTATTGGATCAAGTTATGTACAGAAAAAGGAATAAGCTTTTGCAATTTTTTTAAGTGCAACAGCAAAACAAAAGCCAAAATAGGTACTCAGCATTTGGTATCACAAAGTGAGCCTTCCTCTCTAAGTCAAGTCATTTGGGCTTTTTCGGTTTTTGATGCATGTAAGAGTCAGAGTCTGGTAGTTAAAAGAGAAGGTTGAGTAAATAAAGTTAGAACAGCTGTAATATCACACTTCTCAAACAAAAAACAATGCATTTTGTAAATAACAAAAAGCAATGCTGTATGTAAGTTGAGAGCTAGCTCTCTCTTATGCATCCGTAAAATTTTTATTCTGATATTTTGTTGCAAAACCTTCATCTTCTATGTTCTTTTGGCTTTTAAATAACATATAAATTTTTCTAATATGAGTTCAAAATTTTCTATCGCAAATTATTTTGACCTACAAATATACTGAAGTTTTGAAGTTGGCTGGGAACAGAATTGGAGTAGAATAGACTTTGTCGTCAGGTCTTTTATCCTATCTTGCTGGCACAGAGCTTCCTCCTCCAGGTGCTTAAGAGAAATTTCAACAGCTATTCTTGGGAAATCTGAAACCGTTGTCGATGGTGTCATTCATTATCCTAACATGGATCTGAGTCCACTTGGAGCAGTTAAACTTTATTGGGGGCAAAAACCCTATTGGTGGACTAGGGAGCCTTTGCAAAAGATACTTGCTGCTGAAAGTGACTTCTTGAACTGCAGTTTTGTGGTTGATAGAATAGGCGCTCCTGCAAGCTTGCAAACATTTTTGACAGGAATTTTGGTGTTGCTAGAAGGGATGAAAGAGAGATGAGCCTTTAGTAGGAACCATGGTGGTTATCTTTTGTGGACCTGCTAGTGTCCAAGCTAGCTTGTACACATAATTTATATAAATGTCTTTCAGTAAAATAAGCCAGTGAATAGTGGCTTATTCCTGTTTGGTTTTTTGTGGGCAATGAACTTTTTACTGTGAAACACTATACGCTAGGTTGCATGATTTCGGTCATTTGAAAAATATAATTTGATGAATCTTGAAGATCCAAGATTTATTGTAAGATGAATAAACTTTCTATCTGTGTTGCTTCTCTAATGCTTGTCGTTACCCATTCTTCCTCACTGCTATAGAATTTGAAATGTGCAGCTCATTCATAAGGCTGATGCTGTTCTTTTTTCTCCTTATGTTCCATTCTCAGCTGGAGATTTTGGAAGGCAATCTTTGTTAGAATTATTGCTGCCCCCACAATCTACTTGGTTTTGATCATTTTTGGAGGTATAACAGGGCCAGGGGTCAGCATTATTAGTTAGGTAAGAGGTTCATCATTTTCCCTAACTACTAAATTTGAAGCTTTCATTCAAATTGTAGAGAACATTGTGTCATGTTAAGCATTGGAATTTTCCGTAACTACGGTCTCTACCATTTCAGTCTATGTGGGGTTGTTGCATGTCGCTTGTTTAGCACATTGAACAATAGCAAAGGACTCGTCTGTTTCCAGGCACTTCTCATCTGGGCTGTATGATGGCTGACCTTGAATATATTTTTCTAATGATTTCAAATGAGTTTATTTTATATTTATATAATATATATAGATTGATTCTAGTCTGAGCTTTCTTGTGGACTGAGAATTGGACTTGATGAGGGCCTGGGAGAAACCTTTTTGGAATCTCTAGCCATATGAGAAGCATGGATAGGAGCAGTTGAGTGAAATCCATGACAGGGTAATGATCAAAGAGAATGATTTGATGCAGGCAACAACACTAATAGCAGGCATTTGCCTCGCTCTGTATCCTTGTATTATTCATGATACGTATGCTGGTATCTGAAAGCGAAGAGAAAACCGATGCACAATCAATGCGAAAGAACTGGTCCAGCGGAGTCAAATTTATGGTATTGCAGTTTTATATATATATATATATATATAGCAAAGCTTTCCCGTGCAGATTTTATATGGTAAAATATGTTCATCAAATGATCCGTATCACTTCTTTACAAGATATATATGCTCTATAAAAAGTAGATTAAAAATGGCCAAAAAAATAAAAATCAACGAAAAAACTAACGGATTCAGCTAAATTATGTCATCTTTAAAAAAATATGTCACTACGCAATTTTACTTTTACTAAATACTCCTCAAAATAAAAAATAAAAGATGTTCCTAGACAAAGCCCTAACCGCCTTTAAGGTGCCAGCCGTACACAAAACATATGCATGCATTGGGCATATGCATAACAAAATGCAAAACAAATGCGCTCAAAACCTAGATGAAGAAATGAGAAAGGAAGAAGAAAAGTTTAGGTTTAATAGGTTTTAGGAATTTCCCGTCAAGAAATAATATATTTGTCATCTTGCCAAAAGATAGATCAAAAAAAGAGTTCAAAAAAATTATAAACACAAATAAGAAAGAGAGCATTTGATTTAACTGCACTCCCAAGGATTTCTATTTAAATTTTTGATCAGAAAAAGAATGTAACGTAATACCTTAAAATCATCTATCTAAAGAATGCAGCCTAAGACCTTAAAATCATCATAGTTTGCTAATAAGGTTCAACGTATAGTTGCGGTTGTCTCCAAAATAACAGCAATCCACGTAGAAAAGATGAGGTACCTCCTCTACTTCAATCGATCTGAATGCCTTGCTGGGTGTCTCTGGTGAAGGTGGCACGCCGAGGTCTTCCTCTTCTTGATGGTGGTGATCGCCCCGTGGATGAGTTGAGTCATTCTGGGATGAATTGGGAATAGGGTCTTCTGGCATGGAGGGCGTGCCGGTTCAGGAGGTATGTGCCGTTCCTAAGGCACTTAAAAGGATCTGCTGCTGTCTCAGGAGGCTGGCACCCGAGAGCTTAGTCTGAATAATTCAGTTGTGTCCAACAATCCATTTGGCTCCCTTGATCTGGACTCGGGTATTGTTGGCCAATTGGATTGTAGGGATACTTTTTTGGGCCCCTGAAGCGAGCTAGACCGGAGGTTTCTCTGTCTCTTAGGTCTTTTTCCAAGTCAGTGAAGGGGAAGGGGAAAGGCAAGATGTCTTTGTCTAAAAGTTGGGGGGGGCGAAGATCTTGTCTTCTGACCGGGTTGCTCTCTCCCTTTGTCGCAAGGAAGGTGACCAGGAGCTGGCGAGGTCACTCTTAGTAAAGGATTACGGGTTACCGGTGGGGATTGATGCTGTTGAAACTATGGGCCTAGGTTCAGGTTCCTTGCCCCCGGTGCAGACTTCCCAGATTGATAAGTCTGGCGTTGTTTTGGAAGGTCAGCAAGCCTATTCTGTTCAGATGTCTGAGGAAGGCATCCTAACGGAAGGAATCTTACTGATAGTATTATGTTGGAGGACCAGGGTGGGGTCTCAGTTTCCCCCAATTGTAAATGAAGATTTTAATTTGGAATGTGAGAGGAGCTTGGAAGCCTTTATTTCGATCCTCTTTTGGTAGATTGTTACAGTTATATCATTTTGATATATGTATCCTTTTGGAAACTAGGTTGTTCGGGGATAGTCTGGCAAGGTTTCGTAGGCAGATTGCCCGTTCGTGGTCCTCTTATGCAGTGGAGGCTGACGGTCTATCGGAAGGAATTTTGGCTATTTGGCGTGTCTCTGCTGTTCGAATTGATGTTTTTCATCAATGTAATCAGCAGATTGGCCTTGTTATCTCTGAAGGTATTTCTGACCCCTGACTCCTATCGCTGTCTACACAGTACGACTATCGGGAGAGAAGGGTTCTTTGGTCTGAACTGGATTCCCTCCTTGCTCAAGGTCTTCCTTCTATCATTACTGGGGATTTCAACTGTATCACTGAGGCTAATAAAAAATGAGGGGGCAGACAGGTCACTGGCTCTGCTAATATCATCGAATTTAGAAACTTCATTGGTTCTTTTGGATTGCTGGATTTGGGGTATCTGGACCCCAATTTACCTGGTATAATAATTGTCAGGGGTCTGCTCGGGTTTGGGAGAGATTGGACAGAGCTTTGGCTACTGTTCAGTGGCTTCATTTGCACCATGTGGTTTCTGTTACGCACCTTCCTCGGATTGCCTCTGACCATTCCCTATGTTGATATCAATAGAGGTTGATCAGCACGAAAGCAGTTTAGATTTGAGTAGTTTTGGTCAGCCCACTCTGCTGCTCGTACTATCATTTCTCAGATTTGGCATCTTCCAGTCCGGAGTAATGCTATTTATCGGTTATCTCGCCGTCTTAAGATGGCCAGACATAGATTTCCAGATGGAATAGGACGGAGCTGGGGGATATGATCAGACAAGTTGAACAGGTTGAAAATGATATTAGGGTCCTACAGACTAAGGAAGATCAGGATGGTTTTCTGGTGGACTCTGTGTAGGGAGAAATAGTCTCCGAGGCATGCATATTTTTAAAAAATTGATAACTATTATCATTGCGGAAATTAAAAGATTACATATTAATCTATCTAATATGCATCAAGATCATATCTTTGCCTATATATTCAGGGTCGTTTGATCTAAAATATGCATATAAAAACATCAAGATCATATTTTGATCTTCAAGATGACTAGTCACACTATTATCTTGAAGCCTGCCTTAAGATCTAGGGATCAAATCACTTACCTTAAGAACAGTAGGTAAATCCTTATTGCTCTGCAGCCGTTCAATCGTCCGGCCTCTAGTATCGTCCACGCGAAGCCTCGAATGATCAGATTTTCGGGAGTGCTAGCTCGCGGAAAAATAGCTTTGCTGATCTTGAATCCTCTCACTTGAATCTTCCTCCAAGATCCACCAGGCTTCCGCTAACACCAGAATCACAGGATTTTCTATTTAACATTTTAGAATTACAATCCACGATAATTTAGAATTACAATCCACTACAAATCGTGTATTGTTGTTCTATTTTTTGTTCTGTGTTCTCTGGTGAGGGAATGTCCTCTATTTATAGTCTCGATTTAGCCTTGACATTTAATTCTGACATTTAAGAATCTGTCGTTTGGTAAAAGCGAAGAGACGGCGAAGGCGTGGCGCTTGGTTTAATTCCAACATTCGGAGAAAACCAAGGAGTCGCGGCGTTTGGTTTAGTTCCGTCGTTCGGAGAAAACCAAAGAGACGAGGGATAAATCCGACGTTCGGTAAATAAATGTCATGCATTAAATTCTAACTCATAAGATAAGATTTTAGCCATCTCATCATATGAGATCCATATTCGAGAGGTTTGGGTTCTAATCTGAATTTATTTGACTTAACCCACATAGATCATGGTCCAAGCCCAAATCAAATTTGGCTAGTCCTGAATCTATTTAAATTCAAATTAAGTCTAATTTCAAATCAATATTTGAAATTGAATTGTCCTTCTAATAGACTTAAACCAAATTGAATCTTATTCAATTGTACTTAACCCAATTGAGATAATTCAATCAATCAAATTGATTAATTAAATCATATACGATTCTCAATCGTTGATCAGCAAATAGATCATCCTAGGAAACTTCTATGCATGTGACTCTCTAGGTTCGAACCTAAGCCGGTAGTATAGAAACAACTTTCTATACTAATCGATGTGCCCATCTAGCAATGGAACCTGACGTCCGGATAGGTCGAAGAGTTGCCGAGCAAACTCTAAGAACCCTAAGAAATAGTTACCGTATAATTCATCCTCTTGACCACAAATGCTAAGGATGGCTTAAGAGCCTGTCAACTCTAAATAACAAATCCATAAAGTGATTTCAACTTTAGTGATCATGTGACTTTCACATGAAGTGCCTTGGCCAAGGTCTTGCTAAATTGAAACACAAGCATTTTCCTTTTAATGGGATAGGTCAAATTCCATCTTGATCCACAACTGACTACCACAAGTACTTGACTGCCCAGTAACCTTTCGTAGCTGGATTAGAAATCCGGTGGTCCGACACCTAAGTACAATGAGTTCTTGTAAGCCACTGGTTGTGATCTTTAGGTCTGAAGGATACTTATACCTATATCTTCTCGGATTAACTCTTGACAGCGAGTATCCGGAAATGAGTCACGTTCGGTGAAATGTACTCCTACACTTTCACCTGTATGTCATACCAGTGTCTCTACACTCCTTGGTTAAGAGGATAACCAACAAATATGATATACAACGTCCTATAATTGATAGTACTATGGCCCTATCATAGTATATCATTTGGTTGCGAACTCTTTCAAGGACCTTCTAAGATAAATCCTCCTTTATCGTGAGGAAGATCCTAAGGGCTTCATCACTTTCAGGAGTATTAAGAAGATGTTCTTGTAATGAATAAACTGCCAAATAACTTTTATTAATATATCAATTTATATACAATTTACATCAGCACAATCATCAAATGATTGGCTTTAGGATACAATTCCCAACAAACTCCCACTTAGCCTAAAGCCACTCATTACAGTATCTAATACCCATCTTCAACTTATAGTTGTCAAACTCCTTGATGCTGAGTGCTTTAGTAAATGGGTCACCTAGGTTTTCTTTCCATCAATCTTCTGAAGATTTATGTCACCTCGGTCTACTATCTCTCGAATAAGATGAAACCGGCGCAGTATGTGCTTGGTGCGCTGATGTGCTCGTGGTTCCTTTGCTTGAGCTATGGCACCAGTGCTGTCACTGTATAACAGGACTGGTTCATCTATGGAAGGTGTCACTCCAAGCTCGGAGATAAACTTTCGCAGCCACACAGCTTCTTTGCAGCATCTGATGCAGCGATGTACTCTGCCTCGCACACCGAATCTGCCACTGTATGTTGCTTGGAACTTTTCCAGCAAACAGCTCCACCATTTAGGATAAACACGAAACCCGATACACTTTTGCTATCATCATGATCTGATTGAAAACTGGAATCAGTATATCCAACAAGTTTCAAATCAGACTCTCCATAGACTAACCACTGGTCCTTAGTATTTCTCAAATACTTAAGGATTGTCTTAACAACTTGCAGTGTTTTTCTCCTAGATCAGATTGGTATCTACTCACTACTCCTAGTGAGTATGCCACATCTGGTCTTGTACATGTCATGGTGTACATAATCGATCCTACTGCCGAAGCATATGGAATTCGACTCATACGTTCTCTTTCATTAGGAGTTGTCGGACAATCCTTCTTAGAAAGATGAATTCCATGGCCTATCAGAAGATAGCCTTTCTTGGAATTCTCCATGCTAAACCTCTTTAGCACTGTGTCAATGTACGTAGATTGGGATAAACCTAGCATCCTCTTAGATCTATCTCTATAGATCTTCATCCCTAGGATGTATGATGCTTCTCCCAGATCTTTCATGGAGAATTGTGATGATAACCATGTCTTTATTCCTTGTAATGCAGGGATATCATTCCCGATTAAGAGAATATCATCCACATATAATAAGAAATACAATAACATAATCGTTAGCCCATTTATAAATGCAAGGTTCTTCTTTATTCTTAATAAAGCCATAAGATTTGATCACTTTATCAAATCGTATGTTCCAACTCCTTGATGCTTGCTTAAGTCCATAAATAGACTTCTGTAGCCTGCACACTTTAGACTCGTCTTCAGATATAAAACCTTCAGGCTGTATCATATACACCTGTTCTTCTAAATCACCATTTAGAAAAGCGGTTTTAACATCCATCTGCCAAATCTCATAATCGAAGTGTGCTGCTATAGCCCGAATGGATTTCAGCATTGCCACAGGAGAAAACGTTTCGTCATAGTCAATACCATAACGTTGACGATACCCCTTGGCAACCAGACATGCTTTATAGGTCTCTACCTTTCCGTCTGCGCCTCTTTTCCTCTTGAAAACCCATTTACACCCTATGGGTTTTATCCCTTCGGGTGGGTCAACTAATGTCCATACATTATTGTCCTTCATGGAATCAAGTTGGATTTCATGGCATCAAGCCATTTATTAGAGTCAGTCCTTTGCATAGCATCCATATAGGTGATCGGATCCTCGTTGTTCTCATCGAGTTCAACAGGATCATCGTTCTGGACCAAGAAACCCAAGTATCTGTCCGTTGATGTGGTACTCTACCAGATCGCCTTAATGGTGCATCTAAAATGGGTTTTGAGTTTGATCTAATCAACTCAGATTCTAGGGTTCACTGGTTTGTGTTGTTCCTTCTACTTGATGAACTTCCTCAAGTTCAACATTAGAGCTATTTGTTCCTTCACTAAGGAACTCCTTTTCAAGAAAAACTGCTCTATTACTAATGAACAACTTTTGTTCTTCAGTATTGTAGAAGTAATATCCTTTTGTTTCTTTCGGATAGCCGATGAAAAAATATTTGTCAGATTTGGGTTCAAGTTTGTCTGATTTTGCACGTTTCACATAAGCCGGACACCCCCAGACTCTCAGATAGGTAATAACCGGTTTATGTCCATACCACATCTCATGTGGAGTTTTAGAAACAGACTTACTTGGAACCTTATTAAGAATATGACAAGCTGATTCTAATGCGTATCCCCAAAATGATATTGGCAAGCTTGCAAAACCCATCATGGACCGAACCATGTCTAACAGAGTTCGATTCCTTCTTTCGACACACCGTTATGTTGCGGTGTTCCAGGAGGAGTCCATTGGGAGAGAATCCCATTCTCCTTTAAATATGTCACAAATTCATTGGAAAGGTATTCGCCTCCTCGATCTGATCGAAGGGTCTTAATACATTTTCCTGTTTGTTTTTCTACTTCTTTATGATATAGTTTGAACATTTCAAACGATTCAGATTTATGTCGCATAAGATAGACATAACCGAACCTAGAAAGGGTCTGTAAAAGTAATGAAGTAGTAGTATCCACCTTTGGCACAAGTGCTCATTGGTCCACATACATCAGTATGTACTAGACCCAATAGCTCTTTGGCTCTTTCACCTTTTCAGTAAAAGATGACTTGGTCATTTTACCAAGAAGACATGATTCACAGGTAGTTAATGATTCACAATCATCAACTCGAAGGATGCCCTCCTGAGTTAACCTGTTTAATCTGTTCTTGTTGATATGACCCAGCCGATGGTGCAAAGATAAATATCTGTGACATCAGTTGTTCTAGGGCGCTTACTTGATTGGTACACTACATTCACAGGCTGTGATAATATATAAATGCCATTAGATAAATGCCCAGTCATTACAGTGACTCCATTCATAATGATATTCAAAGTAACATCCTTTATTAAATTTTATAATTATTTTTGGCCAGAAGGCCTACGGAAATTACGTTCAATAAGAACGTTGGGCAAAAATGACAATCATTTAGTATAATGACATTTCTATTGAAAACTATTTCAAGAACTCCTAATGCCAGTACTGGAACTAATCTTCCATCGCCGACATTTAGGAATCTTTCATTGTCCTCAAATCTTCTGGTGACCTGTAGTCCCTGCAATGAATTGCAAATGTTAAAAGGACTCCCGGTATCCAATACCCAGGTCTGATCATATATAGAAAAATTACAAGGTGTTATCATATAAATACCTTGTTGAGCAATATCTTGCTCCTTTTTCTTCTTTGGCCTGTTTGGATCAAGTGTGGCAATGTAAAGAGGACAGTTCCTCTTCCAGTGCCCTTGCATCTTGCAGTGAAAGCATTCAGCTTGACTTTTATCAACTTTCTTCTTCTGCATCTGACCCCTTATAGATGTCCTAGCATGTTGCACCCTTTTATTATTCTTTTTCTTCTTCCTTTCCCAAAGGGTTTACGCCCTACCTTAGATCCTTCAACCACATTAACCAAACCCTTAGAGAGCTGGTTATCCTTCTCAAAGTTCTGTAACAACCCCAACAAACGTGGTAGTTGACTGCAGGCTTTGTCATTCGAAAATGAGTAAGGAAAGGTCGGAAGGATGGAGGCAAGGAATTCAGGATCGCATCTTTTCCCAACTGCTCATGTAAGGGAAAGCCGAGCTTGCTTAGGAGTTCTATCTTCTCGATCATGTACAATACATGATCAGTGACAGGAGATCCATCTCTCATTCGAGCATTGAAAATAGCACAACTAGTCTTGTGCCTTTCAACATCGTCGGGTGTGCCGAAAGATTCATTCAACGCTTGAATGATTTCTTCTGGCTGAGCATTCTCGAACCGGCGACCGAATTCATCGTTCATTGCTGCTAACATGATACAACGCACGCTAGTTCTATCATTGAGCCACTTATGATAAGTGTCTCTCTCAGAACTTTGGGTGTTTGCATCAGGTATCTTTGGTGCAGGATTATTCAGAATATATAGAATCCTCTCATGCTCAAGGACGATCTTAAGTTTTCTGACCAGCTATTGAAATTGGAACCATTCAATTTGTCACTATCCAATAGGGACCTTAATGATAAATTAGTGGCCATGTTCTGCATAAGGAAAAACTAAAGTTTATTAGTATATAAATTGATTCAGTCTAAAGACTTGGACTTTAGTCTAAAGATTCTTTCACTATTTTGTTTAAATTGGCAGCCTCTACACCCCAATTCGAAGAATTATTCTTAATTCTTTAGCGGGCACTAAGATCTACATAAACTACATACAGGCCCAAGTGAAGCTTGGCTAACCCATATGCATCTAAGAGTAGGTTCAAAACCAATTGTTTCCCAAATAATTCTTAGTGTTCAGTTTTGCCCCATGTACCTCTTCAGCAGGCATGAAGTGCCTCCACTGAAAGTTCTGGTTAGGTCCAACCATTAAATGATATAATCAGTGTAACCTATCAATAGACAACCAAGCCCGAGTGAAGCTCGGCTCACCTGACTTTTATTTAATAGTTACGCTGACTTATCATATAATGAATGATAATTCGATGGTTGACAAGCACCAGGCATGGAGTGCCTCCAATGATTATCAAGACATCGGACTCATTATCACCCACCTTAATGGGAGGCTATGATCTAGTTATCATATAACTATTTCATTTTAAGGACCTAATAATTTTAGAGGATTTTAATAATATGAAGATAAATTGACTAATCAAGTTCTCCCACTGAATCTATGAAATCGGTAGAATGAAACAAGATTAAGTCAGGTTAAGTGGCACCTAAATCAGTCATACTATATCCTTACAGGCATGGGTCAACCGAATCAGGTAAATGATCTGAATCATAAATGGTTCACCACAATGACCAGGTGAGAGAGATCGATGGGAGGGATATGCCATTAACTCGTTAAAGACGCATCAATACGAGTAGCTCCCAATTAAAAACCATTCGATCGTTGATCCTAGAGCAACTTGCCATCCCACCTTGACATCATATGGTTAACCAATTCTGATTTGACATCTAATAGATTCATGCTCAACCACGGAGCCTAATCTATTTCCATTTGGTTTAATCAAAGAGAAGGACTTGATCAACTACAACTATTGTTTGATTTAGAGCATTCTTAACCTAATCTAATTAGATTTGAACAAATACTCTTTTAGTCCAGTTGATTTAAACCTTAGAGTCTAACCCTTTATGGACCCAATTTAGCTAACCCAAATGATTAAATATATTTCATGTTAACATGTCATATATTTCAATCAAGCATAATGTTACTACTCATAATTCCTATATTTAGATCATATCTAAAAAAAAATTATGAACTAATATTTGACATTCAAATAAAACTCTCATAAATATTTGTATATTTTATAACATAGACATCATGCCATCATATATCATATCTATTTTTATACTAAACATGCAAATATTATGGTTTTATACAACATCAATATGTATCAAATATAAAATATCTTTTGAGAGTGTGTGTAATCTATGTTTTGATGCCAAAGCACAATTTAAATTTTCTTTAAACAAAGCATCAATGATAAAACAATCGCACGGCAATATGTCACAGAATACCTCATTGAATGGGTAATTCGATTTTCAATCCACCTATGACATATGGCCTTGTGATAAGTTTTAGCCATAATTACATAATTAATGAGAATATTAATTTACATGCAATAAATTAGATCATTAACGAAACCATGGCTTGATACCATTTGTAGGGAGAAATAGTCTCCGAGGCATGCATATTTTTAAAAAATTGATAACTATTATCATTGCGAAAATTAAAAGATTACATATTAATCTATCTAATATGCATCAAGATCATATCTTTGCCTATATATTCAGGGTCGTTTGATCTAAAATATGCATATAAAAACATCAAGATCATATCTTGATCTTCAAGATGACTAGTCACACTATTATCTTGAAGCCTGCCTTAAGATCTAGGGATCAAATCACTTACCTTAAGAACAGTAGGTAAATCCTTATTGCTCTGCAGCCGTTCAATCGTCGGCCTCTAGTATCGTCCATGCGAAGCCCCGAATGATCAGATTTCCGGGAGTGCTAGCTCGCGGAAAAATAGCTTTGCTGATCTTGAATCCTCTCACTTGAATCTTCCTCCAAGATCCACCAGGCTTCCGCTAACACCAGAATCACCAGGATTTTCTATTTCTAACATTTTAGAATTACAATCCACAACAAATCGTGTATTGTTGTTCTTTTTTGTTCTGTGTTCTCTGGTGAGGGAATGCCCTCTATTTATAGTCTCGATTTAGCCTTGACATTTAATTCTGACATTTAAGAATCCGTCGTTTGGTAAAAGTGAAGAGACGCCGAAGGCGCGGCGCTTGGTTTAATTCCGACGTTCGGAGAAAACCAAGGAGTCACGGCGTTTGGTTTAGTTCCGTCGTTCGGAGAAAACCAAAGAGACGAGGGATAAATCGACGTTGGTAAATAAATGTATGCATTAAATTCTATCTCATGAGATGAGATTTTAGCCATCTCATCATATGAGATCTATATTCGAGAGGTTTGGGTTTGATCTGAATTTATTTGACTTAACCCACATAGATCATGGTCCAAGCCCAAATCAAATTTGGCTAGTCCTGAATCTATTTAAATTCAAATCAAGTCTAATTTAAATCAATATTTGAAATTGACTTGTCCTTCTAATAGACTTAAACCAAATTGAATCTTATTCAATTGTACTTAACCCAATTGAGATAATTCAATCAATCAAATTGATTAATTAAATCATATACGATTCTCAATCGTTGATCAGCAAATAGATCATCCTAGGAAACTTTTATGCGTGTGACTCTCTAGGTTCGAACCTAAGCCGGTAGCATAGAAACAACTTTCTATACTAATCGATGTGCCCATCTAGCAATGGAACCGACGTCCGGATAGGTCGAAGAGTTGCCGAGCAAACTCCAAGAACCCTAAGAAACAGTTACCGTATAATTCATCCTCTTGACCACAAATGCTAAGGATGGCTTAAGAGCCTGTCAACTCTAAATAGCAAATCCATAAAGTGATTTCAACTTTAGTGATCATGTGACTTTCACATGAAGTGCCTTGGCCAAGGTCTTGCTAAATTGAAACACAAGCATTTCTCCTTTTAATGGGATAGGTCAAATTCATCTTGATCCACAACTGACTACCACAAGTACTTGACTGCACCCAGTAACCTTTCGTAGCTGGATTAGAAATCCAGTGGTCCGGCACCTAAGTACAATGAGTTGCTTGTAAGCCACTGGTTGTGATCTTCAGGTCTGAAGGATACTTATACCTATATCTTCTCGGATTAACTCTTGACAGCAGAGTATCCAAAATGAGTCACGTTCGGTGAAATGTACTCCTACACTTTCACCTGTATGTCATACCAGTGTCTCTACACTCCTTGGTTAAGAGGATAACCAACAAATATGATATACAACGTCCTATAATTGATAGTACTATGGCCCTGTCATAGTATATCATTTGGTCGCGAACTCTTTCAAGGACCTTCTAAGATAAATCCTCCTTTATCATGAGGAAGATCCTAAGGGCTTCATCACTTTCAGGAGTATTAAGAAGATGTTCTTGTAATGAATAAACTGCCAAATAACTTTTATTAATATATCAATTTATATACAATTTACATCAGCACAATCATCAAATGATTGCTTTAGGATACAATTCCCAACACTCTGATCTCTCTTCTCTCCTGGATATGCTCGTCATCACTCTCTCCTTCGGCAGCAGGAGGTGTATTGGTGGCAGAGGTCCAGGTTTCAGTGGATTGCTGATGGGGACCGTATACCAGATTCTTCCATCAGGCTACTCTTAAGCGGTGTGCCGCTAATAGGATTCAGAGGTTAGTTGATGATGAGGGGCATAGCAGGAGGATATGCATTCTATCAGGGATCTGCTTCTCCACTTCTTCCAGTCTAGATGGCGGATTCCACTGGTGATGGGGCCCCGGTTGCTCAGGTTCCTGACTCTAGGAAGGTTTCTTCTCAGGAGAACTTACTGCTTGTCAGGTCTATTATAGCGGATGAGATTAGGGAGGCACTTTGGGAGCTGGGACCAAATAAGGCCCCTGGGCCTGATGGTTTCCCGCCTTTCTTCTACCGGCACTACTGGGATATTGTTGGGCAGGAGGTGATTCATGCTATTCAATCTGTTTTCCAATCTAAACACATTCCTGCGGATTGAATCAGACCTTAATTACTTTGATGCCCAAGCGCTCGGATGCATCCCTTCCGCAGCACTTTCGGCCCATAAGTCTTTGCACTACTTTGTATAAGGTAAGTACTCGCCTTTTAGCTCGCCGTCTCAGTTCATGATTCCTCACCTCATTTCTGCTGAACATGGGTTTATTAGAGGGCGTTCTATTTCAGATAACTTCCTTATTGCCCAGGAGTTTATGCATGATCTCCAGAGAGCTTCGGCCAGTCGTTGTCTTATGGCAGTTAAGCTTGATATGGAGAGAGCTTATGATAGACTGAGTTGGACCTTCTTGCACGCTCTCTTCAGGAGTTTGGATTTGATGGGCTGTTTATTGAGTGGATTATGGCTTGCATTCAGAAGCCTTATTTTTCTCTGATCATCAATGGGTGTCCGACTGAGTTCTTTCACTCCACTGTTGGGCTTTGGCAGGGATGCCCTTTATCCTCTTTGCTGTTTATTCTGGTTGTGGATTTCACGTGCTTTCCATCATGCTCAAGTAGATGGGGATTGTTCCATTTAGGGCTGGATAGAGGGCCCTTTGGTCTCTCATCTTCTCTTCGCTGATGATTGTATACTCTGGGTCAGCTTCCATTGATAATGCGGCTGCTTTCTATTCTATCATTCAGCGCTATTGTCAGGCTTTGGGTCAGAAGGTTAACTTTTTAAGTCTTCTATATGTTTCAGCCCAAAGACCTCTAGGATCACCAGGGAACCATTATCAACCTGTCGGGTATCACTATTCAGACTGACAGGTTTGTGTATTTGGGGATCCCTATAACGGGAGACATCTTCGGTGCTCTGACTATTATGAGCTGGAGAGGAGGGTTCGTCAGAGGATTGAGGGGTGCAGGTCACTGGCCTATCGATGATGGCTCGGGTCATCATTATACGCTGGTTCTTTCCTCTCTTCCCCTGTATCTTATGTCGAATGTGTTATTCCGATTACTTGCCTTAAGAGGATTGAGATATGCTTTAGAGATTTTCTATGGGCTTCTATGCAAGAAGGTCACGGTATTATCTTTTATCCTAGGACACGGTCTGTACGCCGATCCAAGAAGTGGTCTCGGGATTCAGTCTCTAATTGTTCGAAGGGATGCCCTTCTTGCCAGACATGTATCGAGATTCTCTTGGAGCTGCATTGTCTTTGGAGCACTCTGATGCGTGCTAGATATGGTCAATGGATGTCTGCCTTGAACATCTGTCTGCCTCGGGGATGTTCTTTTTTTTGGAAGGAAGTCTGTCGGTTTGGTAAGACTATTCTGGGTAATGTCTCTTGATGATCGGAGATGGTTCATCGATTGATGTTAGTTGGGATACCTGGATTTTGATCTTCCTCTCTCTCGGTGGCCCTGTTCATCAGTATTGAGGCCCCTTTCAGCTTAAGGGTCAAGGATTTGATTTCATTAGATCCCCTGCTTGGCATATCCCCTCGGTGACCCGATTCTTTGGAGTGGAGCTTTCTAGGCGGATCCTCTCCATGCCTCTTACTCCTGGCCGATTATCTGATTCTAGGCTCTGGCAGAGATCCTGTCTCTTCAGGGCTCCTATCAGGGATTTGATGGAGATCTTTAGCCCTGTGTCCCAGCGATCGGAGGATGCGGCATGAATTTGGAAGCTTCCACTCTTCCCAGGATTCACTTTTTATTTGGAAGCTTCTATGGGATTGTCTTCCAACCTGTGTCCCTCTCTTGGAGGGGTTTGGCTATTCAGCCGATTTGTCCCTTCTGTAGGCTGGAGGAGGAGTCTACAGAGCATGCTATTTTTATCTGTCCTAGAGCTAGACGGATATGGTTTATGATGGGTTATTCCGATAGGTTGGATGTGTTGGGCTCCCCTCGATCCTCTTTCCTTCTTGATCTCCGCAGGGATTCTCGGTAGAAGAGTAGTCTTTGGGCTGTCATGGCTTGTCAGATTTGGCTGTCCAAGAACCAGCTTATTTTCACAGATGATTCCATTACTGCTCTCAGGATTGTCCGAAGATTAGATCTTTGGTTGCGGACTATGCCCGTGTTGGTTCTATCGCCTCTGGCCTCTGGGGATCCCTAGCTGCTTCGGCAGCAAACCGGCATACGGTTTTCATCTCTTGGGAGCCCCTCTAGAGTTCGTCAAAATCAACTTTGATGGAAGTGTCCGTGGTAGAGCTGCTGGTTCTGCTTTTGTCATCATGGTCATCATGGTGACTTGTTGGCTGCTGAGGTTTTGGTACTTTTGACTTCTCTGTCTCTATGTCTGAGCTTTATGCGGCTTGGCTGGTATTTCTTATGCTGCTTGGACTCTTCATGCCAAGCGGCTTTTGATTGAGGGTGATTCCATGTCGGTCATATCTTGGCTGCAGAAAGTGAATTGCCCTCTTGGTACTGCAAATCCGATTCTTACGGACATTTGGACTATCCTGAGAGATTGACTGTGCCAAGATCCGTCATATTTATCGTGAAGCCAATTCGATGGCAGACTGGATAGCGACTTTAGTGGCTCAGCATGCTGATCATGGTTATAAAAGCCGGATAACCCTGTTCTTTTTATTATAGTTAATTTTATATTCAATTTATTTAGACTGATCCGCATGAGACTTGTAAAAAAAAAAAAAAATATATGGCGACAAAAGACACCCCTCCTGCCGAAGGCAAGTCATCAATGACAAAATAAAAAGTCGGGCGACTGCACAGAGGTAACGTGCTGTGCTGTGCTGTGCTGTTTTTTTTCACGGATTCCATGGAGTGGAGCAGATGTCGATTTGCGAGAAACGTGCTCTACTTTGCTTCAATAGACTTCATTCAAAACAAACGTTTAACCGATTGAGAGAGAGTATGTAAACCATGACGAGACGAGGAGGGCTCATGATCATGATACCTACCACATATCATTTAATCATACCAAATGTCTGAAAAATAATTGGGCATCGTAAACTTGAATCGATCCTCATCTTGCACAGGATCACCACAAAGCTCATCTTGAAGCTCTATTATAAGAACTACCATGTAGGACTCTTGGTACAAGAAGAACATCACAATAATTCATATATATATATATATATATATATATATATATATATATATATATATATATATATATATATATATATATGACAACAATATGAAATTTCAACATTATTATCTTCGTAAAGCCTGCTGGGGAAAGAACTGCCTCAGCAACAAGTACTACAAGGCTATCAGGAAACTTTATCACCTAAAATTGTAATATTTCCGGCATGACCACAATCCATATCTAAATTCCCCCTGCTATCTGCTTACCAATTGATTTTAAGGCCGCTGCATGCTTCCTGCTACCTGACGCAGGCTATCCACACAAGGAACTAGCAGTAGCTACAATTCATAGCATCACAGACAATAGGAATGGGAGACTTGTTCACAAAAAACATGCGATTAGCTGATGAATAGGAATCCACGATATTAATTTCAACATTACATCTTAGTCCAAACACAAACCACCACCAATATTAAACTCTCATCACTGAAGAACTTCCATTGCTAAACTGCAAAGCACAAAGCACAAAAATGCCAGCCCAAAATCCCTGGTGTCAATCTAGAGCAACATTGTTTGCCATGGCATGGCAATCCCACAAAGTGAGATTTTCGGATTGCAATTCTATGTAGTGCCATCAATGCCCATCAGATTTCTGGTAAAGTTATCGAATGCATTCTTTGGTGAGATAGAACCAATGAAAATCAGCTATCTTAATAAATTATGTCTCAGAATCCGAATCTAAATCCATTGTATAAAGAACTCTTTTTTTTTTTTTTTTTCAAGTGGCAAGATGCAAAACTTCTTTTGTGCATGATGTGCTTCAACGTGACGTAATTTGCATTACCTTTCGTTTCACCCTTTGGGTTCACAATAACCCCAGCATTATCTGCAGAATTGGTAAAGAAATGTAATAATCAGAAACTTGCCAAAACCACAAAGACTAAAGACAATTTTCAACCGTAGAATTCTAAGAGATTCTAAACACTGCTCCACAGCTACTGATTCAACCCAATTGGGATTTTGTTATACTAAAAGTTTAAATGAAAGATTCTATTCTAATAAAATACCATGTGAGTAACTCATGGACATTCAATATATTACAGAATGATGAATTCATTACATGATAATACATTACATACAAGAGACTGCAATGTTCTTTGGCACTCAAAAACCTGATACAGAGTATGGTCCTGCAGAATATGACGCAAAGGCATTAAAAACATCTAACATTTGCATTAAACACAGATATTGCATGAAATTCCAGGAAAAACAGGCCTAAGTTTAAGGAATATCCAGCTCTTGGATTATAATATGTTTTCCTAATTAACTCTGGGCAAACAATCAAGATCCTAAAAAAAATGCAGCCAGTATAACATGGTAAATAAAATACAAAGAATGTCGTGGTAATCTCAATTGCACGTATATTATACCTCTGTTGCCGTCAAATCACGTTCCTCGAACATCGGATAACGGAGAGGGTCCGAAGGGTCACCGGACGGCGAGGGAATCTTTTAGCGCCTCCTCCTAACGAAATTCTTGCAAGAAAGTCTCCGAGTATCGGTTGCACCGGTGGGGACCCTCCGATGCTCAATAAGCAACTTGGAAAACAGTCTAGAAAGAGCTCAAGGAATTAGCAAGAGAACTTTCAGCCCTCTTCTCTCGTTGTGAGCGAAGGTTCTTATACCTGTCCGAAGGTCCCTTTTATCCGCTTTTGGAAGGTGGTTGATTCTGAGACGTTATTATCTGATAGTGAACAGGCGGTAAGATTGACAAGGACATGTCGCAACAAATATTGAGCATGTCAGAGGTGTTCCAGCTTCCTGCCAGATGCGGCGCCACAGATGATAGGTGGGCCTAGTCATGTTAGGCATGTGTCATAATGGGTAATGGCCACACGTGGTTGCAGATAGTTAGTGGGCCACGTGGTGGTTGCAGGTGGCTGTGGGCCACATGGCGGTTGCAGTCGAGGCTGAGGGAGCCTTGGGGCCCGAGGCTGAGGGGGCCTTGAAGTCCGAGGCCGAAGGGACCTGGAGTCCGAGGCCGAGGGAACCTTGGGGCCCGAGGCCGAGGGGGTCTGGGGTCCGAGGCCGAGGGGGACCTGGAGTTTGAGGCCGATGGGACCTTGGAGTCGAGGCCAAGGGGACCTGGAGTTCTAGGTTCCGTCAGTCTCCTATTAGCCTTAACGTGGCTTGATCAACCACATAAGATGCCCCCCACCCCTAAGACGATGTGGGTCCACTCTTCGCCTGATGAAAGAGGCGCGAAACCTCCAAGTGGCTGATCCGATGCATTGCCAATCATAGAGGGGCACGTGTCCTCGGAAGCATAGACTCTTCAACACAGATGGTAAGGGGAGTTGTAACGCCTCCGCTCCGATCAATCCACACCGTGTTCCGTGAAGATCCTTCTTGAAATGGGAAAGTCCTTTCGAAGCTCATGGAAAGGCCACCGCCATTATTGTCATCATTGTGCTGACGTTATCGATGTCCCATGACTGGCTATAAACAGCGTACTCTGCGCATTGGATGTTGGTCGAGGCAACTTCGCCAATAGTGGGCGTGCACATGGCTTGCTGGACCAGGCATGACGATTCGAAAATGATGTAAAGCAAGAGGGGCCTTGGACCTGATACTTTGCTTCTGAGACCTTCATCTTCGTCCTCAAGGCCGTACCTTGCCCGAGCCTCTCTCTCCTGAACCTTGCTGCTTCCCTTGCCGTTCTTCCTCTTTTGCCCAGATTAGTCCTTCCGATCCTTCCCTATTTTTCTTCATCATGACTTCTTCTTCTTCTTCTTCTTGGTCATCTTCTGCCCTACTCGAGGATTGTTTGTCCTCCTCGCGGGTGCGAGCTTCCTCATCCCCCACACCTGTGTGGTCTTTCTCTTCTTTTCTTCCTTTGAGGATCTTGTTCCTCTATCTCAGCGGCGGATCAGGTCTTTTAGTGCTTTGCTCCGGCTCAGGTCCTACAAGAAGTCTCGGAGGCCGATAATTTCGGCAGGGACCTCCGACGCTCAAATAAGTGAATTGGGTAACAATGGTAAACTTGAGAGAAAGTTTTCAAGAAACTTAGAGTTCTAGAGTTCTCTATAAATGAGTATGAGTTGTTGTTCTTGTACCTGGGTGGGGGTCCCTCTTACCCCTTTATGGATAACTGTTGGTCCCAAGGTGCTATCACCTGGCAGGGAATGAATGGTTAGGCCAACAACAATGAGGCGTGCCATCCTCGTGGCATGTAAGGACTGACAAAATGCTCCTTGTCTGGCATAGGCAGCCGCAGGTGGCTGCAGCCGGTTGATGGGCAAAGTCTTGTCAGATGTGGTGGCCGCAGATGGTTGGTGGGCCAGGTCTTGTCAGACGTGGTGGCCGCATATGGTTCATGGGCCAAGCCTTGTCAAACGTGATGGCCGCAAGCGATTGATGGGCCAGGTCTTGTCAGACGTGTGGCCGCAGATAGTTGGTGGGCCATGTGAGTCGTACTCATTGGTGATCCCATGGGGGGGCCGACTCTGGAGTTAGCGCCGAGATCAACTCTGGCGTCGGTGCCGACTCTGACGGTCGAGGCCGGTTCTGGCGTCGGTGTCGACTCTGATGTCGGTGCCAAGACCGACTATGGTATTGGTACCGACTTTGGAGGCCGAGACCGACTCTGGCGTCGGTGCCAAGATCGACTCTGATGTCGATGCCAACTCTGGAGACCGAGACCGACTTTGGCGTCGGTGCCGAGATCGATTATGGTGCCGGTGCCGACTCTGAAGGCCGATGCCAACTTTGGCGTCAGTGCTGAGCCAACTCTAGGATCGGTACCGATGCTGGATATGACATGTTGGCTAGCTCTGTCAGCTAATTTTGTTCATTAACTAGATGCGGCTTGATTAGCCGCATCATCTTTCATTTAATGAAAAGTTAATTAACTCGGAATAAATTCAAAATCAGAATAATAGTTATGCCCTAAAATAAGAAAGCAGAGAATCTGAAAGGCAGCATGCGGTTGAAATACTGCTGATTCTATAATCTCGTCCAATCCTACCTACAAAGCCAAGCTTTAAGGCAGCAGCGTGATGACTTCGTGCGAGCATCATCTTTCTTGTGGCTTCTTTAACTTTATATCTAAAAGCAAAGATAAAGAAGCTCGCTCGAATTGAATCATACCGAACTCGGAGGTCATTGGCGAGAGTTCCAAACCGAGGACGAGGAGTGTTTCTTTATTTATTTTTACGAGAACGTTACAGCGTACAGACTTTCATGCCACATGTGGAGTAAAGAATTGGGTTTGTCGATTCAAGTTTTTACGATCCAAATCTTTTTTTATTATTATTTTCCTTTCAAACCTTGGAATCCAGTCTAACGTTTCAAACGTCACCGTAAATCTTGAGCAGCTCCAGCAAATTATACCTTTAATCATTGATTTTTTTACTTAAAATTTATTTTAATTTTCAAACTTTTACTTGTTATCACCTAATTCCTTATATTGTAAAAATATTATATTTTTGATATTTTATTATGTAAAATTAGTTATAATTAATAAAATAACTAATATACGATTCTAATTTATAAATGAACCGGTTGATAATTAAGACAATGCACCAACTATTTTTAATAATATTAAATAAAACATAAAAAATATAAATTTTTTAACTATAATAATTAAAAATTTGATAATTAAAATAGATTTTAAGTAAAAATTAAGTGTTAAAAGTTTATTTTTACCCTAAATTAATGGTGGTAGGCCAATTCTAGCCACGTGCTAGCACGGGCCATGGGAGATCTTTCCGTCAACGCACAGCGCACCCCGATCTTTCCTTGGATTCCTTTTGACTTGCACTGACCTACTCACAGCATTTACTAACACATCGAAAGGCATATAATATTGTGTTGTCCCGCGTATGACTTTTTTTTTCCTCGCTCCCGCCTCCTCCACGGCTGGCAAGTAGGGATCTAGCTTGACACGCTCGCCATCTCACATGACCAATTTTTTAAAGTATTTATAGACCAAGGAACCAACAAGGAAAAGGAAGCTTATCAACATATTCTCGATATAAGACGACATCTCCGATCGTTTTAATGTGATTAAAATCGGATCAGTCGGTCAGCATTAATGGATTGCTATCATGGCCCTGCCCAAGATGTCGCCGACCAGCGGTGCAGGGTTTAATTTATATAGTTTGGAAATTACAAAGACTCAAAGAGGCAGCAGCGTTGCGTCTGATCCGCCTCGAATCTAATCCAATGCCACGCTCCCATGATCTCATCCTCTCTCTTTTGGCTATATTTTTCCTGGCCGCCGGCAACGCCGACTCCACGTCGCAGGGCATCAGCCCATGCTCTATTCCTCTCTCTCCACAACTGCACGGGGCATGGATTCGCCGCTGAATCACAAGTTTGCCACTCTACCGTCCAAATTTGACTCCCCCTTAAAATTCTCAATGGGAAAATCATGTAAATTCTCAAAGGAAAAAAAGAAAAAGAAAAGATAAAAGGACCGCACGAGAGATTCGTTTGGTGAAAAGAGAGGTTGAGTAATTCGTTTCTGGTTTACGCCTGTTGTCGTCAAGACATCCCTTTGATCATCAGCGAGCCTTCGATCATTTTTTTTTTAATTGATCAATTTTTTTATATATAAACTTCACTCAATCAAGAATCTGCTTTAAAAAAAATTAGGCTAAAATTTTTTACAGAAATACTTTCATGCCAAAATTAATGCTCTAAGCAATAGTAGTAAGCTTGAAAAAAAGCTTAAAAATTTTAAAGAGAAATGCTTCGTACGAACGTATATATATCTTTTATCTATTAAAGGTTCATCTTACCTATTTACAAAAGTTTATAAAGCTTGAGGCGTAATTAAATGTTAAAACATAGCTCACAGCAAAACTAAATATCGCGTTATGGGATCTGATGATCATAGTTGATTTGGCAATATTTGTTCTCTGCATAACATAATAGAATTGGCAGAATGCGGAATTGGCAAGCCTGCTATGTCTAGGACGAATGAAATATCTTCGTTAAGATTTAGAATCGTAGAAGATTGTATGAGCTATTATGAGTGAAAGGGTCATACATGTAAGCCTACAATGAATCCTACCTGAATGATCGACTGAGGTTTCATATTCTATTCGGATAATCGACTTGAAATTCTACCCAAATGATCGATTAAAATTCATCTGCAAATATGATTATCATCGTTGATTAGCTTCACCCGCCCTATCAACATCCATTGGATGTAATGGTTGGAGTTGTATGTTTGTTGAGGATAAATAATGCTAAAAAAGGTTACGTGATTGTTATTATTTTTTATTAATATACTTTGTTAAGCCTATGTTTATAATTTAATATTATTAAATTATTTTTTACCATACTGGCCTCGTTTTGATGGATACATATGCTAAAAAAAATAAAGTAATTGAAATCTCAAGTGCCTATTGTTTGACATGGTTGCATAGTCATGATGTCAACAAAGGGGTCAAGGCCACAAAATCTCGCCATAATAAAAACCCTTTTCGCACGAAACAATTATGCAACCAAACGTACGCTGCGGCCAAAGCTTTCACCGCGCCAGCGACGGTGACGGAACAGGCCAACGGAAAGAGGGGCAGTGACATTCATGTAATTTAATTCATATCAACGCCCTAACATTAACTCTCTAAAGTCAGCATATTTTATAAGAACATCGATATTTTCACCCTCGTAGTACTAAATATCTCCATAAAACCCATCCCCTAGCCCTCAGCTGGTCGAAAATATAAGAAGCTGGAGGCTACCGATATCATTCCCGCAATCGGAAAAACCCACACACAAAAAGATTAACTAACAGATTGATTAGCAAACAACTCCATGGCTATTATCTCACATAAAACCAAAAAAACTAATTTAGTTGCGTCTTAAATTAAACCGACAATGGGGAGACTGGCGAGCCCTCATGCCGTACAATTTAACGAAAAAAGGGAAGAGAGATAAAAGAGAGTTTCGGGAGTCGCGCCACGTTATATTAGCTGGAGAGTGCTGTGGGAGTAGAATACAAGAACAGAAGAGAAGCAGAGTACGGCCCTGGCGTCTTCTCCAAGCCTCCGCTCTCTCGTCGGCTTCCGATCGCCTTCGATGTGACTCGCGAGGTGGGGGTTCGAGATGGCGAAATGCGATCGAGGTGACGCCGGATCCCTGCGCGCTGCAGCAGCGGCCGGAGGGTTCCGCCTCTGGCCGATCTTCTCCGCTGCCGCATTTCGCCGGAAGCTGCTAGAGGCCATGATGTGTGGAGTCTCCCGGCATCGGCAGAAGGGAGGCGCCGCCTTCGGTTCGCCTGAGCGGCGGCCGAGGATCCCTGGGTCGGAGCGGCTGTCGGAGCTGCTGCGGGCGGAGTTCTCGGAGGCCGGCTCCGACGATGCGGAGGCCGAGACGAGGCGGAAGATCGAGGCCTTCGAGGAGCTCCAGCGCGTGGTGGGGAGGCTCCAGTCCGGCGACGGGGACAATGTGGGAGGAAATCGCCGGAAGGAGGCCGCCGGGGAGGTACGGCGGCTTGCTAAGGATGACGCGGAGGCGAGGGAGACGCTCGCCATGCTCGGCGCCATCCCTCCGCTGGTCGGAATGCTCGATTCCCAGGATCCTGAGTTACAGATCGTGGCGCTCTACGCCCTTCTCAATCTAGGGATCGGCAATGAGCTGTAAGCGTTCTCGTTTCTTTCTTCCGGTCGGAGATCTGTAATGCTCGTTGTTTCTCATCAGGGTGTTGATTTCAGGAACAAGGCTGGCATAGTGAAGGCCGGAGCCGTGCACAAAATGCTGAGCCTGATCGAATCGGGGAGCTCCCCGTCGGTCTCCGAAGCGATCGTCGCCAATTTCCTCGGCCTCAGCGCTCTGGATTCCAACAAGCTGATCATCGGTTCCTCCGGCGCGATCCCATTCCTCGTGAACGCCTTCAAGAACCCTAGTGCCAACGCCGGCGGCGGGGGCTCCTCTCAGGCGAGGCAGGACGCACTCCGGGCGCTCTTCAACCTCTCCATCGCCACCGCCAACACCCCCCACCTCATCGAGGTCGACCTCGTCCCCTGCCTCCTGGCGGCGACTGGCGACATGGAGGTGAGCGAGAGGGTCCTCTCGGTGCTCTCCAACATCGTCGCCGCCCCGGAGGGGCGGCGAGCGGTGAGCCGAAGCCGGGACGCGTTTCCGATCTTGGTCGACGTCCTCAACTGGTCGGACGCCCCGGTGTGCCAGGAGAAGGCGGCGTACGTGCTGATGGTGATGGCCCACAAGGCTTGCGGCGATCGGACGGCCATGATCGAGGCCGGGATCATGTCCTCCCTCCTCGAGCTCACGCTACTGGGGAGCCCCCTGGCCCAGAAGCGAGCGTCAAGGATTCTCGGAACCCTGAGGATGGACAAGGGGAAGCAAGTCTCGGAGGGGTTCGGCGAGGGGGGAGGAGGGTGCTCCGGCGTGCCGGCGGTGTCTGCGCCGCTCGTCGGAGGGGCGGCGGAGGGGGAGGAGGAGGAGGAGGAGGCGGCGGGGATGAGCGAGGAGAGGAGGGCGGTGAGGCAATTAGTGCAACAGAGCTTGCAGAGCAACATGCGGAGGATCGTGCGTCGGGCCAACCTCCCGCAGGATTTCGCGCCATCGGATCACTTGAAGGCTCTCACTGCCTCCTCCACTTCTAAGAGCTTGCCCTTCTAGCCTACACCATGCCACAAAATAAGAGGTAATAATAATCAATAAGAATGGAAGGTTATATTCTTCTTTGTTTTTCTTCTCATTTTCGTCGCATTCTTCTTTAATTACTATCAGAATTTTACCTCGAGTTTTACTCTAGAAAATATTCCCTCGATGAAAGAGATGGAAGCTTTGGTTCTTGGCCCCTTCCCTTGTACAGGACTTTATTTGTCATGTGGCCAAGGACCGGCGGCCTTTTAGTAATAGGGTGGATGACGGAACTGTCGGTGTCCCTTTCCAAGTTTCCTACCTCCATGGCGGAAAGGCAGACCAGGGCCCGGTCTCCATCACTCTTGCTACTGCCTTTTTAACTCCCTGCCCTTGAGAAATGTGCATGCTTTGACCGTAACCATGGCTTTGAGCAACTGCTGCTATGATAGTTGCTTGCTATGGCTGGTTTAACGGTCTCAGCAGCATGTTGGGTGATGCATTTCAACCATGGCCATTATTCCGATCTTATCCACTGTTTTTGTTTCGGTGTTTGGGGTGAAATGGGTTGATGTAATAATAATGCAGTGCAGGTTGTAGTTTTGCTTGCTATATTTCCTTCCTATATGCAATATTCCAGGCGAAAGTACTGGATTGGGCAGATCAAGTCCAGCTATTGCTGCTGTAATTAATGGCCCCCAGCGGCAACCTAAGCATCTGTAGAAAAAACAGTAACCGTGTTAGTCTGGGACTTGTACCCTTGATTGCTGTTGGGGGGTGTGGGGAATCTTTGGGTCGTCGGGAAATGGCTTCAGGTTTTTTTGAGGGAGAAAAAAAGGGCCTGGATCTTAGTGCTGAATGCTCGATCTCTCGCTAGAACATGATTTCGAGCTTGAGCCAAAATCAATGCTATGTATAAAGAAATCCGCCGAGACATTTTTATTTTGTCAGATTATAACTTCTTTTACTTTAATCACGCTTGCTGATGGAATGCATGTGCTGTTGCAGGGAGGAGGGGACGCCAAGCGAAAAGCATGCACTCGAAAAAGTCCTCGAGCTTTTGTCATATTCTAGGTGTCGCAGTTTTGTACATAGTTAAAAGATAGCTAGTCTCTTTTTCTTGTGTTTGTTTGCGTCTTTCTTTAGGAATAAATGTTGTGTGAATCCGATGATATTTTGTTATTAGACTGTATTAGAGGAGAGAGAGAGAGAGAGAGAGAGAGGATATATAAGGAGTGAGTGCTGAACGTTGGACCAGCAATCTCATTCTTCATTTCTTTAGCCTTCCAGAAGGGGAGAGAGTTGAAAATGAGACCCTTGTAGCTCAGGGGGATGGTGCTTCTTTTGGTGATTGCGGTGGTTGGCTCGCCGCTTTATGGCGCCTGAGCTGTTAGGTGCCAATGGGCGAAAAAGATTGGAAAGTGAACTAGGTGTTTCAGGAAGTATCTCCCGTTCCCACGTTATATTATTTCACTTTATTTGGAGCGCCATGCCTATGGAATTACAAAGAGTCAAGGCTTTTGTGACCTACTAAAACGTTGGTTTCTGGTGGTGAAATGGAAAGAAAACTGACAGGAATTTTGCAGATGTTTATTTATTTATATTTTCAAGATTTATAATTGATATATATATATATATATATATATATATATATATATATATATATATATATATATATATATAGAGAGAGAGAGAGAGAGAGAGAGATTTAGTTATATTTAAATGTAAGTAAATTTAAATTCGATCTTTTTCGATTCACATAACCTATAAAATTTAAAGACGAATAAAATAAAAATAATAATTTTAAAATTTATGTAGATTTAATAATAAAAAAATGATTAAATTAATATAACTATATATATATATATATATATATTCTATCCAATTTAGACGACTTAGCATAGCTAGAATCGCCGTCTTTTGTGATTCGACACAATACTATGTTCAACATTTGCTAGCAAATGAATTTGTTGGTATCTCTAGCCGATCAATCTTTCATCAGTCGTATGAAACGATGCGCAATGAGAAATGATATGGTTGATCTTACGCCGTTAGAATGAACGGCAAAGATAGTGACAGCTGATGGGAGCTATATCAACCCTCGAGACTTATCTCTCGGTCTCGGGACACATAAACAGTGCGCCAACTCCTGAGACCTACCTTTTGGTCTCGGGGAACATGAACAATGCATCAATCCTCGAGACTTACCTCTCGATCTCGGGACACATGAACAATGCATTAACCTCGAGACCTATCTTTCGGTCTTGGGGCACATGAACAGTATATCAATCCTCGAGACCAACCTCTCGATCTCGGGGCACATGAACAGTGCATTACCCTCCGAGACCTACCTCTCGGTCTCGGGGCACATGAACAGTATATCAACCTCCGAGACCTACATCTTGGTCTCGGGGTACATGGACAGTATATCAACCCCCGAGACCTACCTGTCGGTCTCAGGGCACATGAATAATGCATCAACCCCCGAGACCTACCTCGGTCTCGGGACACATGAACAGTGCATCAACCCTCGATACCTACCTCTCGGTCTCGGGGCCCATGAATAGTGCATCAACCCCCGAGACCTACCTTTCGATCTTGGGGCACATGGACAGTATATCAACCCCCGAGACCTACCTCTCGGTCTCGGGGCATATGAACAGTGCATCAACCCCCGAGACCTACCTCTCGATCTCGGGACACATGAATAGTGCATCAACCCCCGAGACCTACCTCTCGGTCTCGGGTTACATGAACAGTATATCAACCCTCAAGACCTACCTCTCGGTCTCGGGGCACATGGACAGTATATCAACCCCCGACACCTACCTCTCGGTCTCGGAGCACATGAACAGTGCATCAACCCCCGAGACCTACCTATCGGTCTCGGGGCACATGAACAGTATATCAACCCCCGAGACCTATCTCTCGGTCTCGGGGCACATGAACAATATATCAACCCCCGAGACCTACCTCTCGGTCTCGGGGCACATGAACAGTATATCAACCCCCGAGACATACCTCTCGGTCTCGGGGTACATGGACAGTATATTAACCCCCGGGACCTCCTACGCAGTCTCAGGGCATACGAATGGCATCTCAATCCCCGGCGCATGGTCAGGTTATTCTGGGCCACCTGGCATGCTCACATAATCCACCGCACATCCGTGGCAGAAGGTGGCCATGCCTCATAACGGTGTATGATCCGTTGTATCTTAGTCACTGTGCATGGCCATACCCTGTTACGGTATGTGGATCACCACCTGCCCGTTGCAGCGGTGACGCGCACCAGACGCTACCTCAGACGCGAGACATCTGTGAGGTCGTACTGACAGGTAACTCATGATGCATCCGATGGGTACGACAATAGTACAACTTGTCATCGTCGGCCCCGTATTTTGTCCATTATTAAACTGGGCTCCTAAGAATCAGTGATCGTGGGAATAGAAAGGGGACATTCGAACATGTATAAAAGTACGCGCCCGCTGTAAGGATCCTTGAACTCTGGTTTTCTAGTTTTCCTCCTACTAGCAAAAACCCTAACTGTTTCAGCTCCCTTCGGTTGAGCAGTTCTTGTCTGATCCCAAGTGACTAACTTGAGCATCGGAGGTCCCCACCGGAGCATCCGGTCTCCGGGGACTTTTCTTGCAGGGGTCCGGAGAGAAGGACGTCTGTCTTCCCCGACGCTTGAAGAAGGTGACTTGGCGTCATCAGATGGGGGGCAAAGAGAAAGACATCTAACCAGCAATCTGCAATCTCTCTTCTCGAGTTCTTGAAGCCATGGTGACGACCCGAACGAAGGGAGTTTCTGCCAGTTGCGCTGGGGGGCAGCTCCGCGGAGCCGGTCCACCCGCGGAGGCCCCCTCGGCTCTCCCGGCCAGCGTTCTGGCACCGCTGCATCCCCAGGAGGCTAGACCTACCGCTCCTCCGGTCGATGTCCCTGCGCCTCCCCTGCAGCAGTTCCAAGAAGATCGATTCACCGCCCTAGCCATGCAGGTCCAATCCCTGGCAGCAGCAGTTCAAGGCCTGCAGCACCAACAGGCAGCAGCGCAACAGCCAGAGCCAAACCCATCAGTCCCGGGGGTGGTGCAACCCAGTCGGCATTCCTTCCGAAAGAGACCACCGGTGCCGGGGGATCACCACCATCAAGCTCCACCCAAGCCTCACCACCGAGAAGCCTCTAAGAGACACTGGTCGCCTTCCCGCCATGCTAGTGTCTCTCCTAAGCGGCGGCATGGGAAGGAGGCGGAGCGCCCCCACCGACATCGCCATCCCCGTTCTCCGTCCTCTGAATCTTCTGGGGAGGGGTCTTTTGATGGTCGGATGGCCCGTCGAGCCGAGCGTCGACTCGACGAGTATAACCAGTGGTTAGAGGAACTTAGCCGTCGGATCACCCACCTGCCAAAGACGGACTACGACAGCCGACCTCCATTATCTCGCCGCATCATGGAAGAGCCCATCTCTACCCTGTTCCACCTTCCCTAGCTAGATCCTTATGACGGGACCACAGACCCCTCGGACCACTTGAAAAGTTATAAAGTTCTCATGCAAGTCCAGGGGGCCACCGACTCACTCATGTGCATCGCCTTCCCAGCCACCCTGAAGAAGGCCGCCCGATCTTGGTACTTTCGTCTGCCACCACGGAGTATTGATTCCTTCCGCCAGTTGGAAAAGGCTCTCTTGGCCCATTTTGATGCCTGCCGGAAGATTCCAAGGGTAGCAGATAGCCTCTTCGCCGTCCAGCAGAAGAGCGGTGAGTCCTTACGGGATTACATCGCTCGGTTCAAGTAAGCGGCCCTGGAGGTCTACAATCTTGAAGACTCAGTGGCCACTTTGGCCTTGAAGCGAGGGCTTCGCCCCTCTCGCTTCGTGTACTCCCTCGATAAGAAGCCACCCGGCTCCTACGCCGAGCTCTTGACCCGGGCCCAGAAGTAGATTCGAGCTGACGAGGCTGACTTCTCCCGGTGCGAGGCTGGCGGGAACGTCTCCAAGAAACCGGCCCGACCGGAACCTGTCGAAGCTCGCCCCAGAAGACCTGAGCCTCCTCGTCGGCCAGACAACCATCCCCGAGCCCCTGCGCCAAGAGATGGACCCTACACCCCACTGCTTGCCCCGATATCGCAGATCTTGCTCGAGATTGAAAGGGAGTCTTACCTCCAGCGCCCTCCTCCAAAAAACCCGAAGATCCCCCATAACAAGAACCTCTATTGTCACTATCACCGGGATCACGACCATGATACTGACGAATGTCGCCAGCTGAAGAAGGCTATAGAAGACCTTATCCAGCGGGGCCACCTGGGAAAGTTCGTCCAGAGGAACAACCTGGGAGCTCCTGGCCCGTCAGTGCCCCCACCGCCGATGATCGACAATGCCCCAACGGAGAAGACGGTGGCAATGATTTCCTGGGAGCCAGGAGGCTCGTCAAAGAGGCCGAGAGGGGAAGGGGAGTTGGATTCTGTAATTCCTTTCTTTAAAAAGGACTTAGAGGAGGTGGAAAACAAAAATGATGATAGCGTCGTCGTATCCATGACGATCGCTAAACATCCGGTAAAGAGAATTCTAGTTGATAGTGGGAGCTCTGTGGATGTTTTGAACTATGATGCTTTTGTTCGCATGAACCTATCGCCCGATCTACTCCGGCCCATCGTCACACCCCTGATGGGGTTTACTGGGGATTCTGTGAAAGTTGAGGAGGAGGTCACTCTACCTGTGACGGCTGGCACAACCCCATGCCAAAGTATGGTTTTCATGAAGTTCTTGGTGGTTCGTGTGCCCCTTGCCTACAACGCGATCCTCGGGAGGCCCGGGTTCAATCTTTTGGCTGTCATATCCACTAAGAGGCTCCTCGTGAGGTTTCCAACCAGCGAAGGAGTCGGAGAGATGTGGGGAGAGCAGAATCCCTCCTCACTTTGCTACCACATGGCCCCTAGTCCGCAGGGGGTGGCACCCGCGCCAGCACATGAGATGCTGGATCATCGAGACCTGGAGAGAAGAGGAGAGCTGGTCCAGCGACTGCTTACTTTCCCCCTTCGGGAGGACCCAACGAGAACAGTCCGGATTGGAGCCCTACTCCCGGAGGAGGCTCGTGACCGACTCCTCACCTTTCTGCGAGCTAATGCGGATGTCTTCGCCTGGTCGGCGTCCGATATGCCATGAATTCCATAAGAGGTGATTACCCACCAACTTAACATTCGGGCGGAGTGCTGACCTATCCGACAGAAGAAAAGGAGTTTTTCCCTAGATCGACAAAAGGCCATGGATGAGGAGGTGCGGAAGCTACTGGAGGCCGGTCACATCCGCGAGGTGCACTACCCGGACTGGCTGGCGAATGTCGTGATGGTTTGCAAGTCCAGTGGGAGATGGAGGATGTGCGTAGACTTCACCGATCTCAACAAGGCATGCCCCAAAGACAGCTTCCCGTTACCCTGGATCGACCAGCTAGTGGACGCCACATCCGGGCATGAGACCCTTAATTTCATGGACGCATTCTCGGGGTACAATCAGATCAGGATGAACCCGGCAGATGAAGAAGCCACCTCTTTTATTACAAAAAGGGGATTTACTGCTACAAGGTGATGCCGTTTGGGCTAAAGAATGCCGGAGCCACCTATCAGAGGTTGATGAATAAGGTCTTTGAGGACCAGATAGGGTGTAACATGGAGGTGTACGTGGATGATATGCTGACCAAGAGCACCAGCGCTGTTGACCATGTCACCGACCTCGAGGAGACCTTCAACAACCTGCGCCGGTATCGGATGAGGCTTAACCCCCACAAATGTGTCTTCGGAGTGGCGGCAGGTATGTTTCTGGGCTTTATGGTAACCCAGTGAGGGATTGAAGCCAACCCTGACAAGATCAGGGCTATCTTGGATATGAGGCCCCCGGCTAACAAGAAGGAGGTGCAACGCCTAACCGGGAGGGTGGCGGCTTTGAGTCGCTTCATGTCGAGGTCGGTAGAAAGGTGCCTGCCCTTCTTTAAGGCGCTGCGCAAGGTCAACGGCTTCGAGTGGACAAAGGAGTGTCAGGATGCCTTTGAGGAGTTGAAGCAATTTCTATCCACTCCCCCGCTGTTGTCCAAGCCAAAGAGTGGGGAGGAGCTCTTCCTATATCTCGCAGCCTCCCCAGAAGCTGTCAGCTCTGTGCTCATACGCATGGATGTTGATGGGGTCCAGAGGCCGGTCTACTATACTAGCAAGGTACTTCATGATGCTGAGACCAAATACTCTAGAACCGAGAAGATCATTTTTTCCATGGTGGTCTCTGCCCAACGATTCCGACCCTACTTTCAAGCTCATCCCATCGTGGTGCTCACGGACCAACCTCTTCAGACCATTTTGTCTCGCCCTGATACCTCCGGTCGGCTAGCCAAATGGGCCATCAATCTGAGTGAATTTGACCTATCCATCCGACCAAGGTCGACCATAAAGTCTCAGGTGATAGCTGATTTCTTGGTTGAGTGTTCCTGCACCGAGAAGGATTTGAAGGAGATACGCCCGGACCCTCCCTCGACTCAGGAGGCAGAAAAAGATGATTGGATTTTGTATGTGGATGGGGCAGCAAATTCTCAAGGAAGCAGAGCCGAACTCATTCTTGCGAGCCCTGAAGGGGAAGTGGTGGAGTATGCTCTTAGACTCCAGTTCCCGACAACCAACAACCAGGCGGAGTATGAAGCTTTGTTAGCGGGAATGAGGTTGGCTGAGGAGTTAGGCGCAGGGCGTTTAAGGGCCTTCACGGACTCTCAGCTTATTTCTGGGCAGATCACTGTGGAGTACGAAGCTAGGGACCCAACCATGTCCCGTTACCTGAGCAAGGTGCAATCCCAAGCCTCTCGGTTCTCTTACTTCCGTGTCAGCTACATTCTCCGAGCGGAGAATGGTAGGGCCGACGCATTATCCCGTCTAGCCACTTCGGCCGACGGGACGCTGGGAAGAACATATGTGGATCATCTCTAGGTCCCAAGCATTGAAGTTGCGGATGAAGTGCTGCCGGTTGAGCAAAAGCCCTCATGGATGGACGCCTACGTCCGATATTTGACTGACAACACTCTCCTAGAGAACCCCGCTGAGGCCAAGCTACTCAGGCGGAGGGCCCCAAGGTTCTTGATGATGGATGGGAAGCTTTATCGAAGATCATTCTCATACCCAGTCCTCAGGTGCGTGGGACCAACATAATCAGACTACATCCTGCGGGAGATCCATGAAGGCATATGTGGAAGTCATCTGGGGGGCAGAGCCCTAGCTTACAAGGCCTTGCGACAGGAGTACTTTTGGCTAACCATGAAGGAGGACGCAGTCGAGCTCGTTAAGAGATGTGATAGCTGTCAGCGCATGCTAATATCCAGCGACAGCCGACGTCTCAGTTAACCCCCTTGGTGGCACCTTGGCCCTTCGCCCAGTGGGGTATAGATATCCTGGGACCATTTCCCCCGGCCTTCGGACAACGAAAGTTCCTCCTGATGGTCGTTGATCACTTTACCAAGTGGATTGAAGCCGAGGCCCTTGCTAAGATCACGGAAAGCAAAGTGAGATCCTTCTTTTGGAAGTCCATTATATGTTGGTTTGGACTGCCGCACACTCTGGTCACCGACAATGGCCGGCAGTTTGACAACACGCCCTTCCAGGAATTCTGCTCCGAACTGGGCATCCGTCAGCAATTCACTTCCATCGGGCACCCTCAGACAACGGGGTGGCCGAGGTAACTAATCAAATCATTTTCCAAGGATTGAGAACTCGGCTGGATGACTGTAAGGGACGATGGGTGGAGGAGCTCCCCAACGTGCTGTGGGCCTACCACATAACGCCACGAGCCCCCACCGGTGAGACCCCATTCAGCCTAGTCTTTGGATCCGAAGCCATCATCCCGGTAGAGGTTGGCTCACCGAGCCCTCGGGTAGAGTCGTACAACGAGGAAGGCAACCCAGACCAGTTGCGAGCCAACATCGACCTGGTGGAGGAAATGCGAGACCGGGCGCGACTTCGGATGGCAGTCTACCGACAACGGGCCGCCAAATATTATAACGCCCATGTGCATCCCAGGACTTTCCTGCCGGGAGACCTGATCCTTCGACGAGCTGAAGTCTCAAGGCCGACGGAGGGAGGTAAGCTGGCTCCAAACTGGGAAGGACCTTACCAGATCACTGAAGCACTCCGCCATGGAGCATACAAGATTGAAGAGCTAGATGGGAAACCACTTCCCCAAACGTGGAACGCTGACAACCTCCGTCGGTACTATCAGTAGTACATCCCTTTCATACATTAAATATCTTGTATTCTTCTGGGTCTTCACCCGTCATTTCGTATTAATGAATGTGGGTTCTAGTACCTCAGTGTAGCAACTTAAGCCCGACCCCGGTCGGCATAAAAGCCCTGGGCCAGCCAGGCACAAAGCCCAGTGTACCACTGGCAGAGCGGCTTGCTTCCGGCTCTCAGCAACTTAAGCCCGACCCCGGTCAGCACAAAAGCCCTGGGCCAGCCAGGCACAAAGCCCAGTGTACCACTGGCAGAGAGGCTTGCTGCCGGCTCTCAGCAACTTAAGCCAACCCCGATCGACACAAAAGCCCTGGGCCAGCCAGGCACAAAGCCTAGTGTACCATTGGCAGAGTGGCTTGCTACCGGCTCTCAGCAACTTAAGCCCGACCCTGGTCGGCACAAAAGCCCTGGGCCAGCCAGGCACAAAGCCCAGTGTACCACTGGCAGAGCGGCTTGCTGCCGGCTCTCAGCAACTTAAGCCCGACCCCGGTCGGCACAAAAGCCCTGGGCCAGTCAGGCACAAAGCCCAGTGTACCACTGGCAGAGCGGCTTGCTGCCGGCTCTCAGCAACTTAAGCCCGACCCCGGTCGGCACAAAAGCCCTGGGCCAGCTAGGCACAAAGCCCAGTGTACCACTGGCAGAGCGGCTTGCTGCCGGCCCTCAGCAACTTAAGCCCGACCCTGGTCGGCACAAAAGCCCTGGGCCAGCCAGGCACAAAGCCCAATGTACCACTGGCAGAGTAGCTTGCTGCCGGCCCTCAGCAACTTAAGCCCGACCCCGGTCGGCACAAAAGCCTTTGGCCAGCCAGGCACAAAGCCCAGTGTACCAATGGCAGAGCAGCTTGCTGCCGGCCCTCAGCAACTTAAGCCCGACCCCGGTCGGCACAAAAGCCCTGAGCCAGCCAGGCACAAAGCCCAGTGTACCACTGGCAGAGCGGCTTGCTGCCGGCCCTCAGCAACTTAAGCCCGACCCCGGTCGGCACAAAAGCCCTGGGCCAGCCAGGCACAAAGCCCAGTGTACCACTGGCAGAGCGGCTTGTTGCCGGCTTTCAGCAACTTAAGCTCGACCTTGGTCGGCACAAAAGCCCTGGGCCAGCTAGGCACAAAGCCCAGTGTACCACTAGCAGAGCGGCTTGCTGCCGGCTCTCAGCAACTTAAGCCCAACCCCGGTCGGCACAAAAGCCTTGGGCCAGCCAGGCACAAAGCCCAGTGTACCACTGGCAGAGCGGTGTGCTGCCGGCTCTCAGCAGCTTAAGACCGACCCCAATTGGCACAAAAGCCCTGGGCTAGCCAGGCACAAAAAGTTGTGCACCGTTGGCAAAGCAACGTGCAGGCGGCTCGGGAGGCTCGATTTTATCTTGACCTTCGAGTCCTACACTCTGTTAGGAACTCGGGGTTCATACCTCTTGACCCCAAGATCCGGTCCTATGAAGCTAAGTCGAGTTATCTAAGGGTAAGTTACGGATTGCTCGACACCGATGAAGCCCCTAAGGGTCCCACGTCGGCTGCCAAAGAATTTGAAGTGACAGTGGCAATCAAGCGGAGACAAATTTCATTGAAAAGAGTGTATTTCATTAATTTGAAAGTGTTCACAAAATACCGACCACGTCGAGCTCACAAAAACAAAATACAGTATGGGGCTTATGAGTCAGCAGGTGTGTCCTCATCATCAGATGAGCCCATCTCAGAGAGGCGGTCCGGCTCCACTTCAAGGCCTGGGGAAAATTTAAGTCTCTGGCCACCTTTTCCTTCCCACGCTGGAACCCTTGAAGATATGCCCCCGTCGAAGCTTCGGTCAGCTCCTCCATGAAATGCTCGGACGCTCAAAATTCTTCAATAACTCTGGCGGTCCTGATTTCGACAGCTGCCTCTACCTCAGCCACCAGAGCCCCCCTCTCAGCAGCCAGGGCTGCCATTGCTATCCTCTCGGCCTCTAGGGCTAGATTCCTTTCCTCCTCGGCTCCTTTCGCCCTTTCTTCGGCCTCCCTCATTTTCTCCTCCGCCGTCCTTGCCAATTCTCTGGCCTCACTCACCTGACTCTTGGCCACTTGGATGGTTGCGACCAACTCAGAGATGTGCAGGTCCCTAACTGCGATGGCATTATCGGCCTCCATGAGCTGGTTGAGGGCCGCCCGCAGGCGGTTGGACTCTATCTCTGCCCGGCTCTCGGCCGCTTTTATTTCATCAGCTCGGGCAGTCTTGACTGATTCTAAGGCCTTCTCTGCAGTTTCTGCTCGAGCACGAGCATCCTCGACCTCTTTTTGGGCCTCCCGCACAATGGTTTTTTCACCATGGATAATTTCCCTGGTGATAGCCAGGGAGTTGGCAACCTGCATGTGAGCCCCATGTCAAAAAGAAAAGGAAGAGCAAAACGAAATTCGAAAGCAGAGAGCATATAGTCTAACTACCTTGACTAGGGCTGCGTATGATTCACGGAAGAAGGTAGCCGCCTTCAGATGGCTGAGCTCCTCCTAAACCTCCGATACGAGGATCGACGAGATGAGCCGCTCCACCCGGCGCCCATTGTCTAGGACAGAGTCCCGAGACAGCCCATGCTAGCCCTACTCCTTCCGGCAGCTCCGGCGGTCTCGGATTCGGCGCATGGAGAACTGCTCACTGGCGTCCTCTCCGGGGGTGGGCCTGCCGTCTGTGATGGTCCCTCGCCCCAGTCCCTTGCAGCTTCGGTGGGGGCTGGTTCGCAGGGGGTAGGAGCCCCCCCATCGCCGTCGACTCCTCTGCAGCCGGCTCTTCCATGGCCGGCTCCGCCTCCATGGCTGGCTCCCCCGCGGCCAGCGCCTCAGTGGCCGCTCCATCGCTCACGGTCCTTTCGGGTGGGGTGTCGACCGTCAAGTCTATCTCTGGGGCGACCGGAGGCTCCTGCGGTACGGATGGCTTGAGTGCCCGCACTGTCGGGCGTTTTGAATCTGGTGCTCGCTGCCCCTCGCTCGGTTCCTCTCGGGCCTTCCTTTTGGCGGTGGCCTTCATGAGTCGGCGCACTGGGATTTTCATAGCTGCACAGTATCGACCGGGGTTAGCAAAAAAAAAAATGATGAGCGAGAGTAAGGGCAAGACTTTGGTTAAGTACAGGGAGACTTACCAAACTGGAAGATAAGTCCCGCCGACCGGAGGTTTTCCTCCGTCAGGAGCAGGCTGTACCGAGGAATTTCGGTGGACAACAACTGCCCTAGCGCCTCTCTATCTCCAAGGTGGACAGTGGAGTTTGCATTACCTCGGGGGTCAGGGTCTCCCCATCAGGACTTCACTTGGCCAATGTTGGCGAAGAAAAACTGGGTTTTTCAGCCTTTAACAAAAGAAGGGAGAAGGAGTTTAAGGACGCGGTGGGGCCTGGGCTGGAACATCCACCAGCCTTTCTGAGATCGGAGAATATAAAAGGAACGGAAGAGAGAGACTCGCGGGGTGATGTGGAGGTGATGGCAAAGGATAACGAAGGCACAAATGACACGCAAGGAATTTGGGACCAACTGGGAAGGAGTTAAGGAATAATAGTCAAGGAGGTTAACGAAGAAAGGATGAAAGGCAAGCGGAGGCCCACTCTCAGAGAAATCTCATAGATGGCCACCCGGCCCGGTCGGGATGAAATTACCCTGTCGTCAGGGGTCGGGAGATAGAGCTCAATATCTCGAGGAATTTGGTAACGGGCCCGGATGTTCGCCAAATCGTTGCCCGTTACCATGGAGGCAGCCCCTTCCGGGGATTCCGCTCCCGCACTCGAGGAGGTGCCGGCCCTTGCCTAGCGACCTCTCGGCGGATTCCAGCTAGCCGCCACCGGGCGCCACCCTGCGGGAGCCTCCCCGGCGACCCGCCCTGGGCTAGAGGGACGTGATCCTCCGAATCGCAGGACCACTCAAGGGGAGAAGAAGGGGGAGAAGGAGAGGCTTGAGGCCTCTCGGGAGAAGAACGATTCTCCGAATCGTCCTCCGCAGACCAAGACTGGGAACTCATTGCAAGGTGAAAGATTGAAGAAACCTAGGAGGAACGAAGAGCTAACCTGGGAAGGAAGGTGACGAACGCGAGCTCTCGAGTTGCAGAGGGAACCAGGAAGCGGAAAATCAGAAAGCAGGGGAAGGAGACGACGATCCCAGGAATAGAATGACCGCTTTTGACCCTCTACTTAGATTTTATTCAGTTTCAAACTGTCCCGCCGTGCCTCGACTGCCACGCGGGCTCCCATAGCGAGATGGATTGCCTAGGTAATCGCTGAGCGCGGGATATGATTCATTTCCAGCCAATGGTAG
This sequence comes from Calamus simplicifolius, assembly GCA_900491605.1. Classification (NCBI taxonomy): domain Eukaryota; kingdom Viridiplantae; phylum Streptophyta; class Magnoliopsida; order Arecales; family Arecaceae; genus Calamus; species Calamus simplicifolius. Next base: position 388,770 of record UESW01001443.1, on the reverse strand, counting down.
GACACCAATGACGTCGCCGTTATGATGGGTAATTATGGCACAACTTTCCTCACGGACTTCGATGGATAAACCCTGCTTCGAGGATGATTGCCGCAAATCGGGTGGACAGCATTGGCCGCCCTATCACATCCCTGCACTGCCCGCATAAAGTCGCTGCAGCACCTATAGACACGCGTCTGGAGGCGATTCACAAGGAGTGGGGATCAACCATTTGGGAGGTGACACTCCTTTCACTTTACTGGGATGGGCCCACTCTGTCTCAGGGGTGAGGGGGCATATGATATGGCTGATCCTACGCCGTTAGAATGAACGAAAAAGATAGCGGCAGCTGACGGGAGCTATATCAACCCTCGAGACCTACCTCTCGGTCTCGGGACACATGAACAGTGCATCAACCCCCGAGACTTACCTCTCGGTCTCGGGGCACATGAACAGTGCATCAACCGCACATGAACAGTGCATCAACCCCGAGACCTACCTCTTGGTCTCGGGGCACATGAACAGTATATCAACCCCCGAGACCTACCTCTCGGTCTCGGGGTACATGGACAGTATATTAACCCCTGGGACCTCCTACGCAGTCTCAGGGCACACGAATGACATCTCAATCCCCGGCGCATGGTCAGATTATTCTGGGCCACCTGGCGTGCTCACACAATCCACCGCACATCCGTGGCAGAAGGTGGCCATGCCTCATAACGGCGTATGATCCGTTATATCTTAGTCACTGTGCATGGCCATACCCCGTTACGGTATGCGAATCACCACCTGCCCGTTGCAGCGGTGATGCGCACCAGACGCTACCTCAGACGCGAGACATCTGTGAGGTCGTACTGACAGGTAACTCATGATGCATCCGGTGTGTACGACAATAGTACAACTTGTCATCGTCGGCCCCGTATTTTGTCCGTTATTGAACTGGGCTCCTAAGAATCAGTGATCGTGGGAATAGAAAGGGGACATTCGAACAGGTATAAAAGCACGCGCCCGCTGTAAGGATCTTTGAACTTTGGTTTTCTAATTTTCCTCCTACTAGCAAAAACCCTAATTGTTTCAGCTCCCTTCGGTTGAGCAGTTCTTGTCTGATCCCAAATGACTAACTTGAGCGTCGGAGGGTCCCCACCGGAGCATCTGGTCTCCGGAAACTTTTCTTGTAGGGGTCCGGAGAGAAGGACGTCCGTCTTCTCCGACGCTTGAAAAAGGTGACTTGGCGTCATCAAGAAAGGTGGTCATCTTCGTAGCAAATGCGTGTCCAATGTTCATGTTGAATACGTGTCCTACGTATTCGTGTAGGTGAAAGCTATTCACACCTAGCGTGGACTATTTCCACTGTGGAAATTTAAGAGCCCGGCAGCTCTCTCAAATCCCACCATATCCGACAAGCATTATCTTACCATCAACCCTACCAGTTTATTTAATGTCGACAGGTGCTTCAATTCAAATTATTCTCTCATTAATTCTGTACGTATCCTTTAATGTTGGTTTCTATCTTTCTTTGCTGGTAGTATTGCCAGTTTCTATCACCCAGATATAATTAATGTGATCTGGTCTACTCTGCTTTATCGCGGTCCCTTTGGGCTCAACAAAAGATATAGTATTGGTCGGCTGGCATCAAATGGAGGAGAAAGAAGGTCACCGCACAGGTGATAGCATCCTAATTGCATGACCTCCATCCAGGCGTACGCAAAAGCTAATTGGCGGCAGACCAGGCAGAACAGCTTAAAGAGTCGAAAACCTAGATACAGAGTGGTCCCTGCGAGGACGACGACACTGCTCTTTGTTACAGAAATTATAAGTAATACTATCTTTAATTTGGTGCCGGAACGTAACCGTGAGGGCCCCCGTTGGTGCTCTAAAAAGAAGGTTAGATAAAGAAAGAGAGCCCAAAACAGAAGAACCATCGCGATCGATCCAATCGGCGACGATCCGACGGTTACAATCAATCCAAGCCATAATCGATTCCGATCGGCGATGATCGATCTCGGACCGTCGCGGTCGATCCGATCGGCGACGACCTGATGGTTGCGATCGATCGAAGCCATGATCGATCCCGGTTGGCGACGACCGATCTCGGACCGTTGCGATCGATCTGATCAGCGACGATCCAACGGTTGCGATCAATCGAAGCCATGATCGATCCCGATCGGCGACGACCGGTCTCGGACCGTCGCGAACGATCCGATCGGCAACAATCCGACAGTTGCGATCGATCGAAGCCATGATGATCTCAGGTCATTGGATTAAAAATCAATATCAGCTTCTGAAGGTCCAGGAACCTCATCACCAAAATCAATATCAACCTCTGCTTAGATTTGCTCAGCTCCATCAGATTGTCTTTTTCTTTGCCATTGTCCTTCAACTTTCCTAAAGCCCATACAATGAAGAGTGAAGATATTGTAGTAATCTATGTGTCCCATCTTCTTTTATGGCTCATTCTCCAGAATATTCACCCTTTGGCTTCAAAATATCAAGGTTAGAAACATGCCATATGGTCAAGTGGACCTCTTCTTAGTCCCGGCCTTAACCATGTATCCAATCATTATTCCAGCCAAGTTAATTGGATACCTATTCATCACACAATCCATCAGAAGAATGTCTCTTTCAGATACATACTCAAATCAGCCAATCTTGGGAAATATAATCATACTGCAGATGTTATAAAGCAATCTCAGTTCTAGACTCAGCTGATTTGCCTTTACTTCTTCAAAATTAGAGACTTCTCTTCCTAACATTCTTGTCAATGCCTCACCTCTATCACTGTGACGAGTGATAGCCTTTCCAATAACAGAAATCTCCAAAATGTTTCCCAAAATTTTAGAAGTGAGATGGACTCGGGTTCCTCTCACATAGCTAACTAATCCATCATCCCCTCTACTTGTATTGTTGTAGAATTCTCTAACTAAAGCAGGGTAAGTGGGGACGTCAATGGAACATACTCTCTCTTAGCCCATTTCTTTCAACTGTCTACCAAATGTAAAGCCCTCTGAGTCAAAGAAATCAAAGTCTACCTTTCTTCCCATAATAATTACTTTTTTAGCCAGCAAGTCAACTTGTGGAAAGGGTGGGGTAGGAATAGCACTTGAAGTTGAGGAGAAAGAGGTTGAAGGAGTGCTTAAAGAATGCAGCCTCGCCGGACGTCGCACGAAGTGCCTCCCGATCGTGACGAAGACTCCAATGGCGGATGCTCGGCATTTGAGGGCCATTGATGTTAGAGATGATGAGAATCAAAGATGTTTGGAAGATTGAGAGAGATGAAGAAAAGTTTAGAATGAATTAAAGTTGATTTAATTAGGAAATGGGTCGGCTTTGCCCTAGTTATAACAAAAGGAGACCACTTAGAGTTGGCTCCCGAAAATGAGGTGTCGGCTCTAAGTCGCTAACACAGTCAGCCCCCAAAATAGAGTCGGCTCCGATAGTAGCTAGAGTCAGCTCTAAAGAGAAGACAAAGACTCTGGATAATTAGAGTCGACTCCAATTTCAATAGAGTCGGCTCCAAGACAGTTTCAGTGAAATATAAGAGTTTCAAAGAATCTGAAACTTATCAAATTAGCCATCAAACTCTAGATGAATTTTTCTTAAAGTATGGGGGATCAAAAATTCAAATATCTAGATGTTTTTTTCTTAGAAACATAAGAAGATTTTTAAGAAAATGATTGAACTCTATATAATCATTCTTAAAAGTTTCAAAACTATTCTAATGGATCACAAACTCCTAATTCTTCTCTAAGATAGCAAAATCTCTCTTCACTTAAGGGTTTTATAAATATCAGCTAATTGTTCATCAGTACACATATAATCAAGACAAACATCATTTTTAGCAATATGTTCTTTAATGAAATGGTGTCTTATCTTTATGTGTTTGGTTCTTGAATGTTGAATAGGGTTCTTAGTCAAATTTATTGTGCTAGTGTTGTTACACCTAACTGAAATCTTGTTAAGTGTGATACCATAATCCTCAAGTTGTAACTTAATTCAAAGAATTTGAACATAACAACTTCCAGCTGCAACATATTTAGCTTCAGCAGTTGATAATGCAATTGAATTTTGCGTTTTGCTAAACCAAGAGATTAAATTACTTCCTAAGAATTGGCATGCACCACTTGTATTTTTTTTATCTAGTTTACAACCAGCAAAATCAAAAGCAGAATATGCAATCAGATTAAATGTTGAGTCTCTAGAGTACCATAATCCTATATTTTTAGTTCCACTTAAGTATCTAAATTTTTTTACAACAATTAAGTGAGATTCTCTAGAATCGTATTGATATCTAGCACATAAACATACAGCAAACATAATATCAGATCTGCTAGCTGTTAAATAAAGTAAAGAACCAATCATACCTCTATAAAGCTTTTGACCGACTTTCTTACCATCCTCATCTTTATCGAGTTTGCATGAAGGACTTATTGGTATGCCAAGAGGTTTGACAATTTTTATACCAAACTTCTTAAGAATTTTCTTTGTATATTTTGTCTGATTAATAAAAATTTTCTCTTTCTTTTGCTTGATTTGAAGTTCAAGGAAGAAATTCAGTTCTCCTATCATGCTCATTTCAAATTCTTTATGCATTAGCTTTGCAAAATCTTGACAAAGAAGATTGTTAGTAGCACCAAATACTATATCATCAACATAAATTTGCACTACTAATAAATCTTTTTCTTTTATTTTTAAAAATAGAGTTTTATCAACATTACCTCTAGAAAAATTATTTTTAATCAAAAATTTACTTAGCCTATCATACCTAGCTCTAGGTGCTTGCTTTAAACCATAAAGTACTTTGTGTAGTTTAAAAACATGATTTAAAAATTTATGATCTTCAAAACTAGGTGGTTGCTCAACATAAACTTTCTCATTTATAAAATCATTTAAGAATGCACTTTTTACATCCATCTAAAATAAATTAATTTATACAACATACAAATGCAAGTAATAACCTAATGGCTTTAGTCTAGCAATAGGTGCAAAGGTTTCATTAAAATCAATACCTTCTTCCTGATTATATTCTTTTGCAACTAATCTAGCCTTATTTTGAATAACAATGCCATCTTCATCTAATTTATTTCTAAACATCCATTTGGATCCTATGACTGGGTAGTCTTTGGGTCTATCAATTAGGGTCCATACCTTATTCCTAGTAAATTGATTCAATTCTTCTTGCATGGCTAACATCCAATAACTAGCCTTTTCAGTTTCTTCAATTATCTTGGACTCTATATGAGACACAAATGTAAGATGATTATTGATATTTCTCATGGATGATCTAGTTTTTACACCTTGAGATGGATCACCTATGATTAGGTCCTTTGGATGACCATAAGCATATCTTCAATCTTTAGGTAGATCTGTATCATTATGAGTAGTATCAATACCATCATCCTTAGGTGAGTCATCATCCTTAGCTTCAGGTTTATGATCTGAAGATACATTGACATTTAATTTTTCAAAATCTCTTTCAAGTAAATTAGTATCTTTCTCATCATCTTTCTTTTCAGAACTTGATGCTAAAGACTCATCAAACACTACATGAATTGACTCTTCTACAATCGGATACTTCTTATTGAATACTCTATATGCCTTGCTAGATGTGGAATAGCCTAAGAATATACCTTCATCTGACTTAGCATCAAACTTTCCTAAAGTATCCTTTTCATTTATTATGAATGAAACATCTACAACCAAATACATGGGTTTCCTATCATGCCATAGTTCATAGGGAGTTTTCTTAAGGATGAGTCTAATTAAGGCTCTATTTAGGATGTAACATGTTGTGTTTATGGTTTTCGCCCATAAATATTTTAGGAGTTGGCTTTCACAAAGCATGGTACGGGCCATATCTTCTAGAGTCCTATTTTTTCTTTTTAGAACCCCATTCTGTTGAGATGTCCTAGGTCTTAAAAAATTATGATGGATATCATTTTCAATGCAAAAATCTTCAAATAAATAATTTTTAAATTCAGTCCCATGATCACTTTTAAGAGACAATATGGTAGCGTTTTTCTTATTTATGACTTTCTTGAAGAATTTAAGAAATACCGAGAAAGTCTCATCTTTATGAGCTAAAAATAATACCCAAGTGAATCTAGAGTAATCATCTACTATCACAAATCATATTTCTTTCCTTCTACATTAGTGGTTCTAGTAGGTTCGAAAAGGTCTATGTATAGTAGCTCGAGTGACCTAGAAGTGGAAACAATATTTTTAGATTTGAAAAAATTCCTAGTTTGTTTTTCAAATTGACATGCATCACAAACTCTATTGTTTTTAAAATCTAATTTTGAAAGATCTTTAATCAAATCCATTCTAAGAAATTTGAAATCAAGTGTGTGCTTGCATGACCTAATATACGGTACCATAGCCATCCAATCTCATTTACTTTAGCATTATCAGCAATTAGGCAATGGTTACTTATGGATAAATTGTTCAAGTCAATTAAGTATACATTGCCATTTCTATTTTCAACAAATATAATGCTACTGTCAATGGGATTCGATACTGTGCAGATAGATGCTTCAAAGGAAACTTTGAAACCTTTATCGCATAGTTGGCTAATGCTAATCAAATTGTGCTTTAATCCATCTTCATATAAAATATTTTCAATAAAAGTGAATGGAGTGATCTGAATTTTACCAATACCCATGATGTGACCTTTACCATTATCTTCAAAGGTTACCACTCCACCTCTTTTAACTTCAAAGGTGATGAATTGATCTTTATCATTTGTCATGTGTCTTGAGCAGCCGCTATTAAGATACCATTTTCTTTTCAATTCTTTGGCTACAAGACATGCCTACAAAGCAATCATATCTTATGTTTAGGTAGCCAAGCCTTTTTGGGTCCTTCATGGTTAGTAGCAAAAAGTTTCTTTTGGAACCCAAATCATTTTACTTTTATGACTAACATTCACATGAGGCATTTTATGATTCAAACATAAGATTTATGTCCTTTCATACCACAATGAAAATAGAAAATATCTTTTTCAATTAATTTCTTTACAAAGAAATTATTAACAAATTTTTGCTTTTTGTGTGGTCTATAATCTAAACCAGCTTTGTCAAATACAGCTTTTTGATTGTTTAAAAATAAATTAAGTCTTTCTAAGCTATAAGTAAATTTATCAATAATGCCCTTATATTTTTTAAGTTTATTTTTTAAATTTAGATTTTCAGCAAAAATCACATCTTTTTCTTTTTCTAAAATTTGCTTTTCAGATCTTATCTTTTCAAATTTGAAGTTAAATTCATTTTTCTTTTTGAGAAGGTTTAGATTTTCAATTTTTAAAATCTTGTTCTTTGCTTTCAAAACTTTAAAATTATTTATCAATTCATTGAAGGCATCATATAACTCATCAAATGTAAAATTATACATGAGAGTTTCAGAACTTACCTCTTCTTCTTCATTTGCCATAAGGCATATGTTGGCAACTTCTTTTTGTTCATCTTCGGATGAAGATTCATCACTGTCGCTCCAAGTTGCAACGTATTCTTTCTTTTTCTTTCTAAATACTTTCTTGAGTTAAAGACATTCGGATATGAAATGTTCAGACTTTTTACATTCATAACAAATCAAGAAATCTTTCTCTTTTTCTTTTCTTTTTCTTTATCTTTATCTCATTCAAACTTGACACCAATTTTTCTTTTATGAAACAGCCTCCTTTTTGCATGAATTTCTTGAACTTTCTTACAAGGAGAGCGGTGTTGTCATGGTCTTCACCTTCTTCACTGCTGCTTGATTCTTTTCTGTAGTCTTGAGTGCAATTGTCCTCTTCTTTTTCACATCTTCTTTATGATGTTGCTTCATTGTTAACTCATGGGTCATAAGTGATTCAAGGAGCTCCTCCAAAAGTAGGGTGTTGAGATATTTGGCTTCTTGAATTGCTGTCACTTTGGCTTTCCATGCTCTTGGAAGAGACCTAAGAATTTTTTGAACAAGTTCAGAGTTAGAATATGTCTTTCCAAGACTTTTCAATCCATTTACTATGTCGGTAAATCTAGTGTACGTGCAAGTGATGGATTTATTCTGATCCATATTAAAGAGTTCATACTTATGTACAAGAATGTTAATCTTGGACTCTTTAACCTGGTTGGTACCCTCATGAGTAACTTTTAACCGATTCTATATCTCTTTAGCTGAGATGCAAGTGGATATTCTATTGAATTCATTTGCATCCAAGGAGCGGTATAGGACATTCATGGCCTTGGCATTGAGCTAGGCCATTTTTCGATCATTTTCATTCCAATCTCTTTTAGGCTTAGGAACAATGGATCCATTAACTAAGTATATGGGAGTGCTAGGACCATTGATAATGACACTCCATAAATCATAGTCTGAAGTTTGAATGAAAATTTCCATTCTAGCTTTCCATTATAAATAGTTTGCGCCATTAAAAAAGGATGGACGATTTGTGGATTATCCCTCAGAAAAAGAAGAACTAGCTTGAGCTGTCATTTGAATCTTTAGCTCTTGATTATTAATTCAAGGAAGGATGAGCACAGACTCTGATACTAATTGTTGGCCCAGATGGCAACCCAAAAGAGGGGATAAATTGGGTTCTTTTAAAAAATTTAATATTTTGAAACAATTTCATAATTGATAGTGCACAAGAAAGTATGTAGCAAATATGATGCTAAGAATGCAAAGCAGAATGTAAAGATAGAGTAGGGAGAAGAAGAAACAAGCATGACAAACACAAAGGTTTATAGTGGTTCGGTGTTAGCTACATCTACATCTACTCCCAAATAACTCTTGGGCTCACACTATAATCACTCTGATTATAGCCGAGTTGTTTTATAAGCTCACAACCCAAACTTGTTATTTTACAATGGGATCACAACGAACACGAGGGATGCTGAATATTTCACAGCAAAGACCTTTCAACATTTAAATAGTCAAATTTTGTAACCTTTAACGATAAGGAACAAAAAAGAATAAAAAAAGAAAGGGAAAGTTCTGCCTTACTAAATATGGATAATAGAGGTGGTGAAGGGAGAGGGAGTTTGAAGAGATTCCCCTTTCAATCATTGTGTATGTTTTCTTTTTATGAGTGAATTTCATGTTTGGTGATACAATTGCATAGCTTGCTTGGATCAAGTATTATGGTTAGTCTATTTTTCCTAAATCGGACTGATTGCCATAAGCCATTGCCCACTCTAATTTGAGAGAGACGTTGGTGTCTTATTTCATCGAATGCATATCATTTGCTGATTTGTTAATTGCATGCGTGTGATGCATCTTAATGATCGTATCATTGATGGTGTTGGTATGACAGTCCGATGGATTCAACTTCATCAATATTTTTTTTTAAAAATGCATTAATTAATTTAAAAATATTTGTGGTGGCCTAAAATATTTTTTTCTTACATATTTTATCATTGAAAATATCTTTCTCGGCCAAAAGATAATAAAGAACTATTTATCAATCTATGCGACTAGAATCAAGAACATTTCATTGTTTTCATTGATATATTGATATCTAAGCCACATGAGCATACCATATCATGATAATCACATTTTTTTTTCTTTGCTTGACTCATTACATGAGCCATATAATAATAATTTGCACCAAATTAGAAAAATGATGGCAAAAAAATCTAATCACAAATATTTTATTGATTGGCGGTGATCATAGCCTTCATTTTTTTTTTGGTACAGACGGATGGTCACATCATTCTAACGTGAGTCAAACCCAATATGTCAGAAAATAAATTTTTTTAAAGTACAATTAGGCAAGGGTCTCTCTGCTTTCAGCTCTAGAAACCGAAGTAATAGACCATCCAGACAGCAATCCAATCTATCGCTGAGTTGGCTTCCTGATAGATATGCCAAATTTGGACTATGTAAGCATCCTAAACAGTAGATCGGATGTCGTAGATCAAGGGATTGATTGGTAGATGGTCGCATGAGTTCTATCAGCCATCGAATGATAATAAAAGAATCTCTCTCGATAAAAAGACTATGGGCACCAAGGATACGAGTGGTGTAGAAGATGCCAGCTCAAGCGGTATAAAGCTCCGCAAGAGGAACAAAAGAATCGAGAAGGTCGAATTCCTTCACCACCAACATAGCTCCATCAGACCCACGAATAACAAAAATCGAACCTGCAAATCTGTCCCGAATACTTTCGTCAAAGTTGATTATGATAAACTCTTAAGGTGGGGGCTCCCAAGATGAAGATCATATACCGATGCGCTGCCAAGGTAGCAGGGGAGCCCCAGAGACGTCAGAATCAAGAGCCATATGATAGAGTTTATACTCAGCAAATAAAAAGATAGCTGTCCTAACTATCCTGTTGGAAGATACAATATCGTCAATGAAAACAAGCAGATTCCGAGATAACCAGATCTGATAAGCTAAGTGGGCTCAAGTAGCGTCCTACTGATGGATACCCCTTTGACTATCCTGACGGATAGAGCCCAGAAAAGATATACGTCAAGGACTAGAACCATCCTTCCAATGGTGGTGACCCAAAATCTACCATATATGTCTCGCTCTGAAACAGGTGAAGATAGCATGATTAGCGATCTCCTCTTTTAGATCGTATAAAGGGCAAGTAGGCTAGATGGTCAGACCCCTTCGAGAGAGTAGGGAGTAGGTAAGAAGATAGTCCCATGCAAGCTTCCAAATAAAGACCGAATTATGGGATGAATGAAAAGCTGCCAAATCTACACCGTATCCATCGTGCGCTGAGGCTGTGGCTTATAAAGCTCAATGAGGTCCCTGATGGGAGCACTAAAAATATAGGATCTTCTTCATAATGTGATGTCGAAGGTATGATTCGAAATAAGAAAAATAGTGGCTGAGTTTTTGTAATTAATCTGATTGGCTTATTTTTTTCTTTCTTTCTTTAAGTTCCTTCACGCGCATTCAACACCACCCTCCATCATCTTCATATACCACAATCCTTCTGCATGTTCTACCCCACAACTTCATATTCAAGGTCAAGGTCCCTCTTAACAGCAAATAAAACTGCAGAATTCGTTCACTCCATCCAATACCAGCAAAAGAATGCGTTTTCTTTTCTTTTTTTTTTAAAAAAAAGAGAGGGAGCAGTAATCTATGCTAGAACGTGGAAGGTTATATATATATATATATATATATATATATATATATATATATATATATATATCAATATTATATTAAGTACGAATATATTGCTTGCCGGATGCCATTATTTTTCCTTCACCGCGCCCTTCCATTCCTCGTGAGCCTGGAAACCCGGTGATTGATGGGAGCGTGCATTCAACCCCCGCCAATTGCACGCCCAAGCTACCTCAAACCCCACGGCACCCGATGCCCCGCGAACGAGGAAGCAGGAGTCATTTGCAAAATCGGTATTATTTGGCAACGATTTTGTTCTTATCACAATCAATCCTTTTGCAAGTTTGATATATTAAACTATGAAACACCATTTGAAATGATACTTCATTTGTGGTTTCCAAATATCATTTCTGAGACCGCGTGAGTGAGTGGCGGGGTGCTGAACGTCCTTCTAAAAGCGTTATTCAATTGGCGCTTTCTGGCGCTTCTCATAAAAGCACCATTCAAAATGGCGTTTATATTGTACCCTCATTTCGACATATTTTTTTCTTTTTTTATTTAATTTTTTCTTTTTTAACGGTGCCTTCTCTTGTATTTTTTTTCTCTTTTCCCCAACGCCTATTTTTTTCATTTGATAGAGTTCATTCTTTTAATCTCTTAGTTTTTTTTCTTTCATAAAACTTATTATGCTATATTTCTTGCAATCTAGCAAAGTATACTTAATTTTTTTTTGCTATAATTTTTTTATTTGCTTTTATTATTACTTAGGATTATATGCAAAACTTTAAGTATACCGGTAATCTAGCAAAGTATATATCTGCTTTCTTACAATCCAGTAAAGTAGACTTGCTTCTAATTTTTTTTATTTGCTTAGAACTTAAGTAAAATTTTTCAGATACACATAAGGTTTTATGTGTAGAGAAAAGATAAATTTTTTTAAAATTTTTCTGAATGATTTACTTTTCTAATTATATATTCAAAGATTTCATTATTTTTTTTGTTTTAAATATTATAATAGGAACGATGATGAGATTGAAAATGATGCATATTTAGGTATGGCTTTCTTGACATCAGATTAAATCTTTTTATTCAACTCATATCGGCTAATAGCAGCCTAGGAGGCTTGAATTGGCTTGCTAAGGTACAAAGTTTATATTTGACAGGTTATGTATCTTTTATTTAAATGCTAAATGCTTTTGAAATATGCATATATAATTTTTAGTTTGTTTGTAACTGATCTGATTTAAATTTTGAACACCATTTTTTAGATGAGCACCGAAACTGTTCGATTGCTGCTTTATTGTGACAGATCAATTGAACATAGCCTAAATGTGATATAATATAATCAACCTCCATGTGAGAGTTTTAGATTAAGTACGGGAATATGTTATGCTTAGTTGGTTAAGCGGGTATATAATGTCCTCAAAATTTCAGTGCAACGATATATTTTGATATTGATGTAGAGATCTCCAACATTGTATTAGAAATATGTGCTTCATCCAATTGAGGAGAACGACGATGTAGAGAAAATGTTGACATTTCCTTTCAAAATTTTAAATTATTGCTATTTTAAATTATATGTTTTCAAGGAAGATGCTTCAAAATCATACAGTGTTGTTCAGAAAATGTTTAGGATAATTCTCTTATAGTCTAGCAGCAGGTCAAGACTCCAGTGAGTTTTTCGATGATTGAAGGAGTTACGCCAGTAGTGTAGAGTGGTGATGTAGTAAACAATCAGTTCAATATTGATAGTCAAAGAATTAAGTTAGACAAAAGTGCGGATGATGACTATTAGCCTAAACTTGATGATTCTGACAAAGAGCGAGATGAAGATGAAAAGTCACATGGAGATGTTATAGTTTATGGAACTAGTTGTAGTTCTATTCTTATATCTAGCCATCCAGAAACTATTCTAACTCAAGTCCATGGTCATCAAGTCTTTGCACATGATCAAATACCTGAATTTTATCATGACTTCAATTTGCATGATAGCGGATGTATTAGTACTTGAAGAGAATTACCCTATAATTCTTAATTTTGGGATTCGTCAATGACTGAGTTTGCTACAGGATTATTATTTACTAGTAAAGATGAACTGAAGAGAGCATATAAAATTTATCACATCAAAAAGCATCGCACATATAATGTAGCGGAGTCAAAGAAATTATTCTGGTTTGTGAAATATGCCTCTTCAAGTAATACTTATAGTTATCAATGGAGGTTGCGTGCTACAAAGTTAAAGAAACATGAATTTTTTGAGATCACAAGGCACGAGGGGCCACACTCTTGTTTATTCAAAGCACTCTTATTTATTCAATAATTTAACTCAAAATCATAAACACATAAATTCTCGAGTTATTAGTTATTTTAATCGATATATTGTGGAAAAAGATCCAAGTATGAATGTTGAAGCTATCATTGCAACTGTAGCAGAACAATTTCATTATACTGTATTATACTCCAAAGCATGGCATGGGAAGCAGAAGGCATTGATTGATATATTTGATGAATGAAAATTATCATTTGCTAAGTTACCTAAATACATGCTTGTACTGTAGAATGCAAACCCTAAATAGTAGTCTGTTGGGATTTCTATATGAAAGTGACTTGTAATATACGTATCTTGAATTATGTATTCTAGTCATTTCAACCATTCATTAAGGGGTTTCGGTATTATAGTCCTGTGATTTTTATTTATGGAACACATATTTATGAAAAGTACAAGGGGAAGATGCTGCGACAAGTGCTAATGTTGACAATAGTATATTTTCACTAGCCTATATAATTATAGATGAAGAGTGTACTACTAGTTGAAGCTGGCTTTTGTTGAGGCTCAGAAGGCATGTTGTAAAAGATAAAATGATATTTATCTTATTTTTGACCAATATCCAAGTATACTAAGTGTCATAATGAAATTGGATGGGCTCCACCAAGAGCTTATCATCGCTATTGTTTGAGACATGTGTACAATAATTGCAACTCAAGATTCTCAAATATTCAATTAAAAATAGCAGTATGAAAAGAAAGAAGTGAACATCAGCTTTGAAAGTTTAACTTTCTTTATGGAATGGATTAAGAGAGTGAATGCAGAAGCTTGGACTTAGCTATCAAAGTTGAAGCCAAAGAAGTGGACATTGGCATATGATGGAGGCTTCCACTATGGTATTCTGACAATAAATCTCTCAGAGGTATTTAATAGTATACTGAGGGGGGCTAGAAATGTGCCAATTACAACATATGTTCAAATGATAGTTTATCGTCTTGTTAAGTATTTTAATACGTGATGCGTGTTGGAAATTGTATCCTAAAGCCAATCATTTGATGATTGTGCTAATATAAATTGCATATAAATTGCTATATTAATAAAAGTTATTTGGCAGTTTATTCATTACAAGAATATTCTCTTAAAACTCCTAATAGTAATGAAGCCCTCAGGATCTTCCATCACGATAAAAGATGATTTATCTTTGAAGGTCCTCAAAAGAGTTCGCGACCAAATGATATACTATGACAGAGCCATAGTACTATCATTTATAGGACGTTGTATATCATATTTGTTGGTTGTTCTCTTAACCAAGGAGTGTAGAGACACTGGTATGACATACAGGTGAAAGTGTAGGAGTACATTTCACCGAACGTGACTCATTTCTGGATACTCTGTTGTCAAGAGTTAATCCGAGAAGATATAGGTATAAGTATCTTTTAGACCTAAAGATCATAACCGGTGACTTGCAAGCAACTCATTGTACATAAGTGCCGAACCACCTGGATTTTCAATCCAGCTACGAAAGGTTACTGGGTGCAGTCAAGTACTTGTGGTAGTCAGTTGTTGATCAAGATGGAATTTGACCTATCCCATTAAAAGGAGAAATGCTTGTGTTTCAATTTAGCAAGACCTTGGCTAAGGCACTTCATGTGAAGGTTACATATCACTAAAGTTGAACTCACTTTATGGATTTATTGTTTAGAGTTGACAGGCTCTTAAGCCATCCTTAGCATTTGTGGTCAAAAGGATGAATTATATGGTAACTATTTCTTAGGGTTCTTGGAGTTTGCTCGGCAACTCTTCGACCTATCCGGACATCGGGTTCCATTGCTAGATAGGTACATCGATTAGTATAGAAAGTTGTTTCTATGCTACCGGCTTAGGTTCGAACCTAGAGAGTCACATGCATAGAAGTTTCCTAGGATGATCTATTTGCTGATCAACGATTGAGAATCGTATATGATTTAATTAATTAATTTGATTGATTGAATTATCTAATTAGGTTAAGTACAAGTGAATCAGATTCAATTAGGTTTAAGTCTATTAGAAGGACTAATCAATTTTAAATATTGATTTGAAATTAGACTTGATTTGGATTTAAATAGATTCAGGACTAGTCAAATTTAATTTGGGCTAGGATCATGATCTATGTAGGTTTAATCCAATAAATTCAAATCAGCTTAAACCAAAACCTAAACTTAAATCCAATGTGTGAAAAAAGATTTCTCGCATGAAGATCTCACATCATGAGAGATTAAATTCTCATGTAAAATTTAATGCATAACCTTAATCTTCTCCAAATGGTTTTCATTTGAATTCTAAATGTTAGAATTCTTATAAAATTAATGTACCTCTTTGAATCAATCAGACGATGAAATTCTAAGTGTTAGAATTCACATCTCTTTGATTTTCATCGAACGTGTTGGAATTAACAAAACGTTGGAATTCTAAGTGTTAGAATTCACAGATTTACACCGAATGTTGAAATTAACCAAACGTTGCGTCTCTTTGGTTTTCACCGAACGTCGGAATTAACCAAACGTTGCATATCTTTGGTTTTCACCAAATGTCGGAATTAACCAAACATTGCATCTCTTTGGTTTTCACCGAATGACGGAATTCTAAGTATTAGAATTCAATAGGCTAAAGGCTGAATTGAGCCTATAAATTAGAGGACAATCTTCACCAGATTACATCATCGATATGTTATGGATTGAAATTCTAAAGAGTTAGAACAGAAAATCCTGGTGTGATTCTGTTGTTGGCAAAAGTTTGGTGGATCTTGAAGGAAGATTCAAGTGGGAGGATTCAAGATTAGCAAAGTTTTTTTTCGCGAGCTAGCACTCCTGGGGATCCGATCATTCGGAGACTTCGCGTGGATGATACTAGAGGCCGGACGATTGAACGGCTATATAGCACAAAGAATTTACCAACTGTTCTTAAGGTAAGTTATATGATCCCTAGATCTTAAGGCAGGCTTCAGGATAGGTAGTATGACTTATCTTAAAGATCAAGATATAATATTGATAATTTTATTTATATGCATAATTTAGATCAAACGATCCTATAATATAAGGCAAAAATATGATTTTGATGCATGTTGCATAGATTAATATTTAATTTTTAAGTTTTCGCATTGATAATTGTTATCAAATTATAAAATATGCCTCGGAGGTTATTTCTTCCTACAATGCGCGGTAACCATCAGATATGTGCAGGGGAATCAAAAAAATTTCTTCACTCCTTATGTTTCAATTAAGTTTATTAAAGGTCATGCCAAAGCTAATGAGCACATAGGATTTAGATACAACATGCAGAAAGCCATTTATGAAGTCGTAACAAAAAGGTCAAGTGAAGCTCCCCGGGGTGGAAGGAATGTTCAAAATGTGTTACTCATTGACCAAAATTGTTCATGTGAAAAGTGGACAATTTATAAATAACTATGTTCGCATGTCTTAGCAGTATACTAAGAAATTGGCATGGACACAATGCCTCTTGTTGACGAAGTACATACTATCAGCTCCTATATAAATGCACGAGATAGGAAATTTAACCCATTTCCCCATGAAGACTACTGGATGGAGATATTTATGGTATTCCTGATCAAGACCATCTCAAGCCAAAGAAAAATGGAAAGCCAAACTCAACATGCATTCATAATGAAATGAATGAGGTTCAGCCTAAAAGTAGAAGTTATCATAGTATTTGTAAGCAAACAAATCATTATAGATGCCGTTGTCCTAATCTAAATGTTGGACTTTCAGGATCCTAAATTTATGTACTATTAACTTAATGGATGTATGCTAAATGAAACTAGTTTGTTTAAGTGCTGTGCTTTTTCTACTATTTTATTGTAAAAATTTGGATGACTTGTAATTCATATTATGTGCATGTTTTTCAATTTGTTTATTTGAAGATATACTTTTCCTTCCAATTGTATCACTTTAACATTAGGATTCTTACCATTTGAGAGTAGAATCAACATCAACATTCCTTGAAAAGAATGAACAGTGATTTTGAAATAAATATAAATTTTCATTGTACTAAGCATTAAAATGGGTTCAAAGTTGAAAATTTCTAGTTCCTATGCACAACATTTGACCTCTAGATGGAGGGGCAAGAAAAAAGTGAAGTCATTAGTGTTATATCTGTTATGTGCATGTTCTTAAGTTATTTATTTGAAGATTAACTCTTTTGAAATTCTTTTGAAACACTTTTGAAACTCTTATGATGCACTTCTGAAATACTTCTAAAACTCTTCCGAAACTCTTCTAAAACTCTTTTAAAATGCTTTGATATACTTTTAAAACTCTTCTGAAACTGTTTTAAAATGCTCTGATGCACCTTCGAAACTCTTCTGAAACACTCTACACTTTTGAAATTGTTCTTAAGCTCTTCTAAAACTCTTTTGATACAGTTTTGAAACACTTCTGAAACTATTCTTAAACTAAACTGATTAGAACATGAAGTTTATCATCACCACATGTCAATGGATTGATATAAGTTATACAAATATTTATTTCAATTGACCATATGGTTTCAAATAATAATATAATAATTTTAATATAGTGTAATAATAATATTATCTATTTTATCATATGTAATATATTATAAATAAAAGATTACTAATATAATTTAATTTAATATCTTTACATTTGATATTATAATATAATATATTTATTATATATTATGTTATATAAAAATTATTATTAGTATAATATGTTTATTACAAATAAAAAAATATTGTGATCTATAAATTTTATATAAAGAATATTATTAAAAAAAATTGAATCATCATTGTATATAATCATATATATGATCATTTATAAGATCATGATCAATTCGTGTCGTCGTTGGTTCCTTATAAGCTTGTGCTGATACAGGTATACTCTGAACGTGCTAATGCCCAATGATAGCCATCATATTGTTAACCATCGCCGTGATGCCCTTTAAAATCTTTAGCTGCTCGGCCTCCGATGTCATGAATATAGCTTGATCCACATCTAAGAACAATTGTTAAAACCTTTCATACTGCATAAAAAATGACAATATAAAATTCAAACCAAAAGATATTAACTCAAAAATAAGCGATATTAATTTATCTTTTAAGAAGAATACCATAAACTCAAATGAAACTCCTTTCCCTTCGAAGACCACTGTAGAATACTAAGAACGGGTTAGGCATATACATGTGCTACTCCTAAACTATGCCATGTAATTAGAAGAAAGTGAAACTCCCTCTATTATAGCTCATGCATAACAATGTGCTGACGTCGTGCATTTTATATAGCAATATGTATCCCGTGTACGTCCTATGCAAAATTTGCCTTCCTCCATCGATCAATTTGATAAAGTTGAATTGATATATCGCATGAATAAGGTATCAACTAACAACAACCAAATTGCCAAAGCACTCAATCTGACAAATGCCACTCCACTACATCAAAACAAATGAGCGGGATCCATACGTGCCATCCAAAAATCTGAACTTAACAAGCAGGTTGAAGGCAAAATAGAGATAATCTCCGTAGAATAAGGACACCATATGAATTGCATAGAAAAAATTATTAATCCATAATCTATATTAAATGAAAAACTAACCCATGAATTGATTTGAAATTGAATTATGACATACTTGTTGGGAACTATCATCCAACATGTTCAACTAGTCCCTATAATATGGGTTGGGACATTCTTTAAGTTGAGTTTTACATTCCATTTATACCCTGACGATAAACCTAAGTGGCCAAGCATCATTGGCCTCAGGAGGTCTAGTCTTCGGAGTCTCGAGTATGGTGGGATGAAAAATAAGAAATCATTCCCATACCCATATATGCATGTTTAGATAATTCAAAATATTAATAAATAAAAATATAAAAAAATTAAACTCAATCATAAGAATAAATTGTTTACCTGTAATAAGTGCATGTATCCTTTGATCTATGTTTGGGTAGGGCTCGTTCCACGATAGAGTGCCCTATATAAACCAGCGAGTATAGTCGATCCCTAACTATGAGCAACAAATATCCCCAAGTCTTCCAGAAAAAGGCACATACATCAACTTCACTAAATATCCGGAGGTATTTGGAAGGATCACTCCATCAATGATTCGAAAAAGTTGCCCCCTCACAAATTGCTGAACAACCTCATCATTTGCATCTTCATCCAAGTAGAAGTTTCGGTAGAATTGATCGAAGAATCCTAAGTGAAAACGACCTTTAGAAAATGCCTCGATAGGGGACTCAACTCTAAACAACCTCATGAATATAGCCTGCCACTATTGGAGTGTATAACGCGGATCTAGCCCAATAACCACAATCCCATCAATTTGTAGACCACTCAAAATACTGACATATATAGTGTGTTGATCCCATTGCCAAATGAGAGATGAAATATATGGGTCTTTTATCGCCATCTTTCAATAAGTGCAAAAATAAGGCCGTCATCGAGTCGAATCTGTTCTATCTGATATATGCCATATAGATCAACTTGCTCCAAATAATACCATACTCGTAGGTGTGCCATGCCTGGTGTCTTCTTTCATATCTATATATCATGTTGATGGCATCTAAGCACCGATAACTCATGTACCAAATTTATTGCAATAATACATATCATTAACATAAACACATGCCAACTAATTAAGAACCATCGATCAATAATGCACATCTCGTCCTTAAATATGTTGGTTGATTTATGCGAGGCTTGTAAAGTAAGAACACCAGGATCGCGAGGCTCTGGATCTAAAACATTATGAGCCATGTCATACTAATCTATTAAAACAAGTTAAAACATCACATAAATGAAAGAGTTAAGCAAATAAAAATATGGCATAAATAAATAAAAAAATTAAAAAGGCATATGTATCAATTCTAAATAGACAATAAATAGTAGGTTGTATTCATTTTTTGATTTTTTAAAATATTTTTTAATATTTTCTGATTTGTAAAATATGCATTTGATATGAGAACAAAAATTAAGCTATGTTTAATTTACAAGAATGTTTTCAATGTTCATTTTCATCAAAGTGAGTTTAGTAAGTAAAAAATAAAATAAACTATTTGTGCTTTTTTGCTATTTAAAGTTATATTTTCTTAAAACTATTTTAAATTTCATTCATCAAACACACACCCTTTGTTTTCTTTATTTTTATTATAAATGATAACTTTTAAAAGGATAGATAAAAAATAAAGAAAATATTTAACTCCCATATGTTCGAGTTCTTCAGGTATTGTTTTTTATTTTTTAATAGAAATAGTGAAGATATATTTGAATTATTTTATTACATTTGATAGGTATTTTAAAGAAAAAATTTGTTTCTATTTATCAAACATAATTGTATAAACATTTTTTATTCTTTTTGAAAATAAAATAAAAAACAATACTCAAATACTAAACTTGGTACAAATTCTGTCCATCCCTCTACGTTTCATCATAGATTTCCGTCAAGATAGAATTCTTAGTAAGTAAATAATAAAATGAAATCATGCTATCGGATACCTCATGGAACCAACAACCAATAACCAGATTGCTGGCAAATAATGGAATGAAATTTAGCTTGATTTTTTTTTAAAAAATACTATGAAATTGTAATAAATAATATTTTAATTATTTTTAGCTTTTAATAAAGCATATTTACTGATATGGTTGGTAAATAAATGTTTAGTAAATGATGTGGTTGAAAAAAAAAAATTAAGACCCTAGTCCTAGACGGCCCCCAGGTCCTGGACGGCCTCCTGGTCCTAGGCGGCCCTAAGGGTCTGGACGGCCCCTAGTCCTGGCGGCCCCCAGGGTCTGGAAGGCCCCTAGCCTTAGGCGGCCCCCAGGTCCTGGACGGCCTCCTGGCCCCAAACTGCCCCCAGGGTCTGGGCGGCCCCTAGTCCTAGGCGGCCCCCAGATCCTGGACGGCCTCCTGGTCCTAGGCAGCCCCCAGAGTCTGGGTGGCCTCTAGTCCTAGGCGGCCCCCAGAGTCTGGGCGGCCCCTAGTCCTAGACGGCCCCCAAGTCCTAGGCGGCCCCTAGCCTTAGGCGGCCCCCAGGTCCTGGGCGGCCTCCTGGCCCCAGACGGCCCCCAGGGTCTGGGCGGCCCCTAGTCCTAGGCGGCCCCCAGATCCTGGGCGGCCTCCTGATCCTAGGCGGCCCCCAGAGTCTGGGTGGCCCCTGGTCCTAGGCAGCCCCCAAGTCCTGGGCGGCCTCCTGGTCCTAGGCGGCCCCCAGGGTCTGGGCGGCCCCTAGTCCTGGGCGGCCCCCAGGGTCTGGGCGGCCCCCAGGTCCTGAGCGGCCTCCTGGTCCTAGGCGGCCCCCAAAGTCTGGGCGGTCCCTAGTTCTAAGCGGCCCCTAGTCCTGAGCAGCCCCCCCAGGTTCTGGGCGGCCCCTAGCCTTAGGCGGCCCCCAGGTCCTAGGTGGCCTCCTGGTCCTAAGCGGCCCCCCAAGGTCTGGGCGGCCCCTAGTCCTGGATGGCCCCTAATCTTGGAATCATTCTCGTATCAGAAGCACTAAACAGGATGAGCTGTCGTGTCCGGAACAGAAATCGAGAATCATTAAACATCATGACGCTTTAAATGGTTCGAATAAGACAAACACTGGAACATCACCATTCATCTGAAAAAGGAGATACTGAGCTCCTGTTTTAGGGCCAGATACCTTTTCTCTGACTCTGACACTCCCACTAACCCTAATATTCCCTTGGGATAACCAAGGTCATCATGAAGATCCTTATCTTCATGAGCAAGTTTCTTAATACCTTTATTATTAATTACCGATGAATGACCACGTAGCAGGCGCTGGGATAGGGCGAACGTTTATCTTACACGTGGACCTTCTGACCTAAAAAAGAAAAAAAAAGAAGAAGCTCGGGAGGGGATAAGAGGAAGAGGGGAGGGTGCTTGAAGGGGGCTCTCTCTTCCTTCAGTAAGAGATCTCATAACAAAAAAAAGAAAACAAGACTGGTGATTCAGCATCAACAGATTGGCGCGCCAGGTAGGGGGAGATCGTCGTAGCAGTGAGTAATACCTGTTCTACGAACATGAGCTCTAGATCTCTGGAAGAGGATCCCTTTGATTGGTCTGGGAGGCATCTCTCGCCTCCCAACCATGACCTCAAGACTCTTGGCTCTTCTGAGCCAGTGAAGTCGAACCCTCCGGTTCCTTCCTCGCCGCTGCCGGCTCCAGCTATTCCTCAGGACCCGCTGCTGATCCTTACCCAGCAAGTTCAAACTCTTGTTGGGATGGTTCAACAGATGCAGGAACAGCATTCTAGAGGAGCCCGGCAACGGCTCGAGCCACCTCTGTTGCCCAGATCGGCTACTCCTGTCAGCCGACAATCAGCTCGAGGGAGATCCCCTCCGACAAAGCCTCTCTGCCCCTATTCCCCAGGAGGACGGCACTCTCAAAGTTCCCGGGATGGTTCGCGCTCTTTCACCCATTCCCCGAGCAGCCCACCTGCCGGGCGGCGGCGGGGGAAGGAGCCTTATGTGGAGCACCGCCGGTGGCGTCGTCAGTCTACATCTTATTCCCCTGAGCCAGCCGGAGGACGTATGACTGATCAGATGAAAGGCATCTTGAGGAGCAAGATCGAAGGCTGGAGGAACTTAGTCAAAGGATCAACAATCAGCCGAGGTCAGATTACGACACCCGCCCTCCTCTTACTCGGTGGGTTATGGAGGAGCCCATTCTAAGGAGATTCCGATTCCCCCAACTGGACCCCTATGACGGCACCACTGATCCCCTAGATCATTTGAAGAGCTATAAAGCTATTATGCAGGTTCAAGGAGCGACTGATGCCCTCCTGTGCATTGCCTTCCCGGCCACCCTTCGTAAGGCGGCCCGTGTTTGGTACTCTCGTCTGCCCTCGCGAAGTATTGACTCTTTTCGACAACTGGAAAGGTCTTTCTTGGCTCATTTCGACGCTTGTCGGAAGATTCCTCGAGTAGCAGACAGCTTGTTCTCCGTGCAGCAGCAAGAAGGAGTACCTCTGAAAGACTTTATAACCCGTTTCAAGGTGGCGGCCCTAGAAGTCTATCATCTTGAGGATGCTGTAGCCACGCTAGCTTTAAAACGGGGGCTCTGTCCCTCCCGTTTTACCTACTCTCTGGACAAGAAACCTCCTTGCTCTTATGCTGACCTCTTGAGCCGTGCGCAGAAGTACATCCGCGCCGACGAAGCTGATTCATCAAGGAGAGGTGCGCAGGAAAGGACCGGCAAGAGACCCGCTCGCCCAGAGTTGAGTGGGCCCCCTCCCAAGAAGTCCGAACCCTCGCGCCGACCGACTGACCGCCGCAAGAGCCTGGCTCCCAGAGAAGACCATCTTACACCCCTCCTAGTGCCCCGGGCTCATATCCTTATGGAGATAAAAACGAGCCTTATTTACGGCGTCCGCCCCCATTGAAGAAGGGCGCTGCCCGTGACAGGAGCCGTTATTGCCGTTTCCATAGGGATTACGGCCATGACACTGAAGAATGTCGGAATTTAAAGCAAGCCATCGAAGAACTCATCCAGAGGGGGTATCTTGGGCAGTACATCCAGAAGAAAGAGGCTCCTCCCGTACCAGCTTTGATGGGACCGCTCCCCGCTCAAGCCAACATCGATAACACCCCGACAGAGCGGATGGTGGGCATGATTTCCCGTGGAAGAGCCTCATCTTCTAAGAGGCCAAGGGGAGGGGGAGAACTAGATGATGTAATCCCTTTTAAGGGAGATATAGCGGGGAGTAGTGTTGTAAAAGATGATAGCGTCGTTGTTTCAATGACGGTCGCTAAACATCCTGTAAAGAGGATCTTAATCGATAGTGGAAGCTCCGCTAATGTGCTTACTTATGATGCATTCCTTTGGATGAATTTACCTCCTGACTCTTTTCGACCTGTAGCCGTCCCTCTAGTCGGTTTCACTGGAGACTCTATACGAGTGGAGGGCGAGATTACTTTACCGGCGATGGCAGGATCGCCGCCATGTCAGAGCACGGTAATGCTGGATTTTCTGGTGGTTCGGGTCCCCCTGGCCTACAACGCCATTCTCGGCCGCCCCAGGTTGAATATGTTAGATGCAGTAATATCTACTAAGCGCCTATTGGTGCAGTTCCCTACCGACCAAGGAGTTGGTGAGATGCATGGAGAAGTAAACCCAGTCAGACCCTACTATCATCTAGCCCCTAGTCCCCAGGTGGCTAGAATCCCTCCGGTCGCCGAGTCGTTTGACCCCAGAGAAGTTGAGCGGAGGGGAGAGCCAGCGGAGCTTCTGATATCTTGCCCCCTGGGGGGTGATCCCACCAAGACCGTGCAAATTGGTGAGCTCCTCTCCCCTGAAGTCCGGGATCAGCTCCTAGCCTTCTTATCGGCAAATGCGGATGTCTTCGCCTGAAAAATGATGGACATGGTCGGGATTCCCCCGAAGGTGATTATTCATCATCTTAATATCAACCCAAGCTGCCGCCCTGTCCGCCAGAAGAAAAGGAGTTTCGCCTCTGAGCGGCAGAGGATCATTGACGAAGAGGTGGATAAATTGCTTATGGCCGGTCATATTCGGGAGGCACAATATCCTGATTGGCTAGCCAATGTGGTCATGGTCCGGAAGGCCAACGGAGGATGGAGGATATGCATCGATTACACCGATCTTAACAAAGCTTGTCCTAAGGACAGCTTTCCGTTGCCACGGATCGACCAGTTAGTAGATTCAACTTCTGGTTATGAACTTCTTAGCTTTATGGATGCTTTCTCGGGGTACAATTAGATAAAATTGAACCCCTTAGATGAAGAGCATACTTCTTTTATCACCGAGAAGGGCATTTATTGTTATAAAGTAATGCCCTTCGGATTGAAGAATGCAGGAGCTACCTATCAGAGGCTGATGAACAAAGTTTTTAAAGACCAGCTCGGCCGCAACATGGAAGTATACGTAGATGATATGTTGACAAAAAGCACCTGTGCCACTGGCCATGTCGCCGACTTGCAGGAGACTTTCCACAACCTCCGGCTCCATAGAATAAAGCTCAACCCACGCAAATGTGCATTTGGAGTTACTGCAGGAAAATTCTTGGGTTTCCTGGTGACCCGGCGAGGGATTGAGGCAAACCCCAAGAAAATTCAAGCCATTCTTGATATGAGGCAGCCTGTATGTAAGAAAGAGGTGCAACAACTCACCGGGAGGATAGCAGCATTAAGCCGATTTTTATCAAGATCAGCGGAGAGGTGTTTACCCTTTTTCAAGGTCTTACGTAAAGCGGACGGTTTTGAGTGGACGGAAGACTGTCAACGAGCTTTTGAAGAACTTAAGGAGTTCTTGTCCACACCGCCCCTGTTGTCTAAACCGGAGGAAGGAGAAAAGCTCTTCCTCTATCTTGCAGCTTCCTCAGAAGCCGTCAGTTCCGTTCTGGTGCGTGTCGGCGACCACGCCACTCAAAGACCTGTGTATTATACCAGCAAAGTACTTCATGGTGCAGAAGAGAGGTATTCCAAAATGGAAAAAGTCATTTTGCTTTATTCATCTCCGCCCGACGACTCAGACCCTACTTTCAGGCCCATCCTATAGTCGTCCTCACTGATCAGCCTCTCAGAGCCATTTTGTCTCGCCCAGACACCTCTGGCCGGTTGGCCAAGTGGGCCATTAAACTGGAGGAATTCGACTTGTCATTTCAGCCCAGAGCAGCTCTGAAATCCCAGGTCTTGGCCGACTTCCTAGTAGAATGCACTTGGTCTGAAGAACATCAAGAGGAGTTCCCCCGGATTCTTTTAGATGTTGACGAGGGGAATGATAAGGCATGGGTCCTCCACGTCGATGGAGCCTCCAACTCCCAGGAGAGCGGAGCTGGTCTTATTCTCGCCAGCCCAGAGGGTGTGGTACTGGAGTATGCTCTTCGTTTCCTCTTTGAAGCCACTAACAATCAAGCTGAATATGAAGCCTTGTTAGCCGGGATCAAACTAGCACATGGGATGGGAATCAAGCATCTCCGAGCCTTCACTGACTCGCAGCTTATTTCTGCCCAGGTGGCGGGAGAGTATGAGGCTCGGGACCCTATCATGTCCCAATATCTGAGCAAGGTTAAACTGTTAGTTCCTTTGTTAGATCACTTCACCATCAGCTATATCCCCAGAGGTGAGAATGCTAGGGCTGATATGTTGGCCCGACTTGCTACGTCTGTGGATAGCGCCATGGGCAAAACCTACATCGAGTACCTGGAGACACCTAGCATCAAGGCCGTGGAAGAAGCTTTGCCTGTTACCCAAGAGGAAACCTGGATGGAATCCTATATCCGATATTTGAAGGATGGCGTTCTCCCAGTTGATCATGAGGAAGCTAAGCTGCTCAGGCGGAGGGCTTCTAAATTTGTACTGCTAGATGGCCGACTCTACAAGAGATCTTTCTCTCAGCCTCTCCTCAAATGTGTTAGCTCGGTAGATGCGGATTATGTCCTTATGGAAATTCATGAAGGCATCTGTGGGAATCACTCGGGAGGCCGATCTCTGGCACGCAAGGCCCTCCGACAAGGATATTATTGGCTGACTATGCAAGAAGATGCAGCTGAACTGGTGAAAAGATGTGACCAATGCCAATGGTACGCCTGCATTCAGCGATAACCGTCTTCTCAGTTAAACCCTCTTTCTGCTCCCTGGCCTTTCGCTCAATGGGGCATGGACATCCTCGGCCCTTTCCCTCCGGCGTCAGGACAGCGAAAATTCCTGCTAGTCGCCGTCGATTATTTTACTAAATGGGTCGAAGCCGAAGCACTCGCTAGGATCACTGAAGCCAAAGTCAAAGCCTTTTTCTAGAAAGCCATTATTTGTCGATACGGCATACCACATACTCTTGTCACTGACAATGGCCGATAGTTCGACAACGTCACCTTCCGGACTTTTTGTGCTGATCTCGGCATCACGCAACGATTCGCCTCCGTCGGCCATCCACAATCTAATGGAGAGGCCGAGGTTACGAATCGTATGATATTACGGGGACTGAGGACCAGACTGGATACGTAAAAAGGAAGGTGGGTGGAAGAGCTCCCGAGTGTACTCTGGGCATACCACACAACTCCCAGGACACCAACGGGAGAGACGCCGTTCAATTTAGTTTTCGTTTCCGAAGCTGTTATTCCCGTCGAAATTGGCCTGCCGGGTATTCGAGTAGAATCATATGATGAAGCGGACAACCTCCCTAATTTAAGAGCCAATCTTGACCTCATTGATGAAGCAAGAGATCGAGCTCGAATTAAAATGGCGGCCTACCAGCAGCGGGTGGCGAGGTATTATAATACCCGCGTCCGCTCAAAAAGCTTCCGTCAGGGAGATTTGGTTCTGAGAAAGGCTTCGGTGTCTAAACCAACGGAAGGGGGCAAATTGTCTCCAAACTGGGAAGGGCCCTACCAGATAGCGGAGGTCCTTCACCGTGGAGCATATCGACTTGAAGATCTAAATGGGCGACTAATCCCCCGAACGTGGAACGTAGATAATCTCCGGTAATACCACCAGTAATGTAATGTACTTACCCTAAAATTAATAAACGTGCATGTTTGGAGATTTCCTGTAGACGATCCTTCAAAGTGGCTCGGCGGTCCCACGGTCCTAAGGACACCCCCAGACTGGTATAACCTACCCCTGAGGAGGTTCAAGTCCATGACTTAGGCGGCCTCGAGTCACGCTCTTAGGCGGGTACCCGGCTGCCCCCGAGAGACGATCCTTCAAAGTGGCTCGGCGGCCCCACGGTCCTAAGGACACCCCCAGGCTGGTATAACCTACCCCTGAGGAGGTTCAAGTCCATGACTTAGGCGGCCTCGAGTCACGCTCTTAGGCGGGTACCCGGCTGCCCCCGAGAGACGATCCTTCAAAGTGGCTCGGCGGCCCCACGGTCCTAAGGACACCCCCAGGCTGGTATAACCTACCCCTGAGGAGGTTCAAGTCCATGACTTAGGCGGCCTCGAGTCACGCTCTTAGGCGGATACCCGGCTGCCCCCGAGAGACGATCCTTCAAAGTGGCTCGGCGGCCCCACGGTCCTAAGGACACCCCCAGGCTGGTATAACCTACCCTGAGGAGGTTCAAGTCCATGACTTAGGCGGCCTCGAGTCACGCTCTTAGGCGGGTACCCGGCTGCCCCCGAGAGACGATCCTTCAAAGTGGCTCGGCGACCCCACGGTCCTAAGGACACCCCCAGGCTGGTATAACCTACCCCTGAGGAGGTTCAAGTCCATGACTTAGGCGGCCTCGAGTCATGCTCTTAGGCGGATACCCGGCTGCCCCCGAGAGACGATCCTTCAAAGTGGCTCGATGGCCCCACGGTCCTAAGGACACCCCCAGGCTGGTATAACCTACCCCTGAGGAGGTTCAAGTCCATGACTTAGGCGGCATCGAGTCACGCTCTTAGGCGGGTACCCGGCTGCCCCCGAGAGACGATCCTTCAAAGTGGCTCGGCGGTCCCACGGTCCTAAGGACACCCCCAGGCTGGTATGACTTACCCCTGAGGAGGTTCAAGTCCATGACTTAGGCGGCCTCGAGTCACGCCCTTAGGCAGATACCCGACTACCCTCGAGAG
Organism: Calamus simplicifolius; assembly: GCA_900491605.1. NCBI lineage: Eukaryota > Viridiplantae > Streptophyta > Magnoliopsida > Arecales > Arecaceae > Calamus > Calamus simplicifolius. Next base: position 359,958 of record UESW01001443.1, on the reverse strand, counting down.
ACAATTCTGCAAAGGGCCAGACGGCCCCATAATCCTAAGGACATCACGCCTCCTCGAACCCAGGATAAACTCCCCTACGGAGGTCCCTAAACTGCCCTATCAGAGTTCCAGGACTTGCATCCTGAGACAACATACTAGAAAAACGACCCTGAGATTCGGACTTAACATCAACTCGCAGGTGGATCTCCTAAGCAATGGGGAGAAATCAGGAATCGAACGATTGAAGCATCGAATAACGTCAAGTAAGTAAAAAGTGGCGTCTACTCATTCAAGGTCAATTCACTATAAAACTTTATAAAGTATTGTCTGTGAGCTGATATCAACTGACTTACAAAAAGAGGTCCTTTAAAGGACCAAGTCAAGAACAAAAAGTTAAGACCAAGATAAACCTAGACACCTTCTATTGATCTTCGGGACGCTCCTTCTCAGTAATTGGACCAGAGGCCAGCTCCTCAGTAGTGGGCGCTTCTGTGACAGGGTCTTCGGTCATCATCGCTCCACCCGCCGCATCTTCAACCTCCATATCAGATGTTTCTTCATCGTCCATGGGTTGAAAACATTCAAGGTTTTCTAATTTAAAGTGCCGGGCTAGTCTCCGTTTGCACCTCTCGAAACCCTGAATGAAAGCGTCCATGGCGGCCTCGTGGAGCTCCGACGCAAAGTCCGAAGAATCCTTGTACTCTTTGATGGCCTCCTGGACCCTAGCTTCGGCCGCAGCCACCTTTTCCTGAGCTTTAGCCTCGGCTGCGGTCATCCCCTCCCGAGCCTCCGTCTCCACTGCTGCGACCCTGTCCAGAGCTTCCTTAGCATCCCTCTCGGCTAGAGCCAGTTTTTCCGCAGCATCGCGAGCCACGGCCTCCGTGTTGTCGGCTCGATTCTCAGTATGCTCTAGCCTGAGAGCGGTTTCCTTCAATCTTTCTTCTGTTGGCAGCAATTTTGCCCGGACTTCGGATAATTGGGCGTCTAGGCTCCGCAGCTCCTTCTCCGCCCTCCCCCGCCATGTTCGATAATCCTCCTGGATGACCCGAAGGTCATGTAGTGCTTTCGACTCCCGGGCCTTCGTCTCTACCAATTCTTTATCCAAGCTCTCACTATGAGACTTGGCCTTGGTCAGGTCCTCGCGGAGCACGAAGAGGCCGTTAGACATCTGCAATATACACTCGGTAAATACCAGAACTCAGTAATCGCGAAAGGAGGAGATAGGAGAGGATCGTAGCTCTACCTGAAGCGCGGCTGTGAACATAGTGTCAAAAGACTCCTCCTGTGATAGGTTCCTCATTTTATCCTAAAACCTGGGCAGGATCGAAAGTTTGAGGACTGTTTCCGATAAACAACTTTTATATGCGGCGCCCAGGCTAGGCATTTGGGAAGGCAGGGACGGACTTCTCAAGGCATCCAAGGGAGCGGGGGCGGGGGCGCCTGCTTCCTTTGACGATGACGAGCCTGACGGATCAGTCTCAACGGCCTCCGTGCTCCCGACCGACCCCCCGGCGCCCTTAGCAGGAGATGGGGCGACCGCCGGAAGGCTCCCCTCGGCAGGATCCCCTATCGGTATCCCCTCAGGAGGACTTGCCTCTCCCTCGCTGTCTTCTATCAGTGTTGCTTCGGGAAGAGCCGCTAGAGGCTGGGCACGACGATCCGTTTCTGGCCGGCGAGGCCTTTTAGGTTCGGTTCCTGCCGTGCCACGGTCGCTTCCTCCTCTCTTTCGGAGGCCCGATATCAGCGAGTCTTGAGAAAACTTCATTGCTACAATATAGAAAGCACGCGGTTAGCTAAAAGGAGGACACAAAATATACTAGCTACGAAAATAATATGTACACTAAAAGACATCTATTCAAATACCAGATGTATAAACAAGCAATAAAATTATAATGATAATAAAAAGAAAAACTCTTCGAGGCTCACCGGGCGCTGCAGCCAGCGACACCGGCACGAATGCAATCTCCCGAAGATTATCCTCCGATAGCAATTCCTTACTGGGAGGTATGATAGTGGAAATCAGAGTGTTGAAAAGTTCACGGTCTCTCTCATCAACACTCGAGTTCTGGTTAGAGCTGGTATCCGGAATACCCCAGTTTACGCCCAGCCCCTCCAAGTGTGCATAAAAGAACCGAGACTTCCACCCTCTAATTTTAGAAGGAAGGTTAAGCCTAAGGACTCTCTTTGGCCTCGACGCGAAGCTCCACCACCCATCCCTAACAGGATGTCGAATCCTATACAGTGCCCTAAATAAGGAAAGTCGGGCGGAAGCTCCATGAAAGGAACAAAGCACCAGAAATGAAAAAATGACACGAATGGAGTTGGGGGTAAGTTGTGCGGGAATAAGGCGATACCTGTTCAACAAGTTTACAAAGAAAGGATGTAGGGGCAATCGTAGACCGCCCTTAAAAAACTCTTCATACAATGCAACCTTTCCTGGTTGCACTAGGGTGACCCTATCCTCGGGGAGGGGAACGGAAAGCCGAATATTGCTAGGGATCCCAAACTGAGCCCTAAGGTTCCTAAGATCTTGGGAAGTTGTAACTGAGGCGACATCAACCGGGCTGGCTGATTTAGAAGCAATCGCAGGGAGCCCTACCTCACGGCTGGTAGATGAAGAGGAAGCCCTAGGAGACTGGGGTAACAACCTAGACACAGGCTGTGCAGGCCGAGCGACAGGTTGATCCCCGCGGATGGCCACCCCTCCGAGGGCCTGGCGATGCGCCTGAAGAATCTCCTCATGGGAGGGCTCAATCAAAGGGCCTTTACCTTTCCTATCTTGGGAGGGATCCATGGAAAAAGAAAAAGGAGAAGAAGAAATCGACTAACATGGACTTGGAGAAGTAAAATCGCAGAAGGATATACAAAATAAAAGACTAAGGGATGGAGGGGACGACCTCCTTTTTTTTATATTTCGGATGCAACGCCTCGAGCGCCGCAAAGCCACATGGTAATCCCCCAGTGGGATCGGACAAGCGAAAAGATACTATCTTCATAGAGATATGCGCCTCCCCTCTTTCTTCCTTTTCTCGAAACGACACTTATCGTATGCTAGAATTTGAAATTCAAATTTTTCCGCTCTTCTCCCTTGCGCGTGTGCAGCGCACATGAATGCAAGGGATATGGGCGAGGGGGCATATGATATGGTTGGTAAATAAAATGGTTAGTAAATGATGTGGTTGGAAAACAAAAATTAAGACCCTAGTCCTAGACGGCCCCCAGGTCCTGGGCGGCCTCCTGGTCCTAGGCGGCCCCCAGGGTCTGGGCGGCCCCTAGTCCTGAGCGGCCCCCAGGGTCTGGGCGGCCCCTAGCCTTAGGCGGCCCCCAGGTCCTGGGCGGCCTTCTGGCCCCAGACGGCCCCCAGGGTCTGGACGACCCCTAGTCCTAGGCGGCCCCCAGATCCTGGGCGGCCTCCTGGTCCTAGGCGGCCCCCAGAGTCTGGGTGGCCCCTGATCCTAGGCGGCCCCTAGTCCTAGATGGCCCCCAAGTCCTAGGCGGCCCCTAGCCTTAGGTGGCCCCCAGGTCCTGGGCGGCCTCCTGGCTCCAGACGGCCCCCAGGGTCTGGGCGGCCCCTAGTCCTAGGCGGCCCCCAGATCCTGGGCGGCCTCCTGGTCCTAGGCGGCCCCCAGAGTCTGGGTGGCCTCTGGTCCTAGGCGGCCCCCAGGTCCTGGGCGGCCTCCTGGTCCTAGGCGGCCCCCAGGTCCTGGGCGGCCTCCTGGTCCTAGGCGGCCCCTAGGGTCTGGGCGGCCCCTATGGTCTGGGCAGCCCCTAGTTCTAGGCGGCCCCCAGGTCCTGAGCGGCCTCCTGGTCCTAGGCGGCCCCTAGAGTCTGGGCGGTCCCTAGTCCTAAGCGGCCCCTAGTCCTGGGCAGCCCCCCTAGGTTCTGGGCGACCCATAGCCTTAGGCGGCCCCCAGGTTCTAGGCAGCCTCCTGGTCCTAAGCGGCCCCCCAAGGTCTGGGCGGCCTCTAGTCCTGGACGGCCCTAATCTTGGAATCATTTTCGTATCAGAAGCACTAAACACGATGAGCTGTCGTGTCCGGAACAGAAATCGAGAATCATTAAGCATCATGACTAAGATAAACACTGGAACATCACCATTCATCTAGAAAAAGGAGATACTGAGCTCCTGTTTTAGAACCAGATACCTTTTTTCTGACTCTGACACTCCCACTAACCCTGATATTTCCTTGGGATAACTAAGGTCATCATGAAGATCCTTATCTTCATGAGCAAGTTTTTAATATCTTTATTATTAATTATCGATGAATGACCACGTAGCAGGCGCTGGGTTAGGGCGAACGTTTATCTTACACGTGGACCTTCTGACCTAAAAAAGAAAAAAAAAGAAGAAGCTCAGAAGGGGATAAGAGGAAGAGGGGAGGGTGCTTGAAGGAGGCTCTCTCTTCTTTCAGTAAGAGATTTTATAACAAAAAAAAAGAAAATAAGACTGGTGTTTCAGCATCAATATTATATCTTATAAATAATTGATTCAAAAAAAAAAAAAAAAAAAAAAGAAAGAAAGAAAGAAAGGGTTTACTTAGCTTGGGTTCGCAGCTGTCGTTGGGAAAGGAAGAGGAGAAGTAATGTTGGGAGAGAAGGGAGAGAAAAAAATTGAAATAGTGGGGAAGCGCCATCTGAAATGATGTTTTTAAGTTGGTCATAAACATCGTTTCGAATGGCAATCTTACCCTCGTACAAGATGCTTGCAAATGGCTCGAGGAAGCAGCGTTAGCTCTTTCCACCAGCTGTCGCACGCCTCGATGCCGGATGTGACGGGCTCAATCAGTTCTTTTTAAATTTTTCAACTTCCTCTTTTCGTTGACAGATACCTAAACAGAGACATGTTATGAGTAATTCAATTGCATCTCATATATGCTCTAGAAGTCATACTTAATTTTTTTCTTAACAATTCTATTTTTTTTTCAATATAAAGAAGATCAAAGCAATCCTTATAAGTTACCAAAGATCCTCGTAAAAGACAAAGCATATTTATTAGACCATTTATATAAGTTGCAGAATAAAGCTTGGCCTCCAACATTTAAATTACTTTTACTTATGTCATAAATATTAAAAAACTTTGACCTCTCTATGCATAAACTAATACTAATAATTATTAAATCTTGAATTATTAATGCAAAACCCCCCATGGTTCTACGTAAAACAAATTAGATCATATGCATACGTTGCATTTGACTCTTTCTCTACTTAAAACCGATATACATGTATTTATACATGCATACATACACATACAAGCTTAATTTGATCACATTCAAGCAAATATCCAATCAGAGATTCAATCATGCATAAATCAAATGATAAGATTTTCTATTGATGATCCAAAATCAGCGGAAATGATATAGTATCAATAAAATGCTTAAATATATAAAATTATATGATTTTCAAGTCCCTATCCCATGTGTTATTTGTTAAAAAATAAGATAATGTCAATAATATAGAACAAATAGACGTTTTTGACCATTTGATGCATGAAATAAGCTTTCCGCATGATAGAACATTTTTTATCATTTGATGCATGAAATAAACTTTCCACATGAATTACTAAATGCCAGCTTATATACTTATTTGTAAGACCATAAATAAGTTTGGTTAGATTGAGGCATGTGTGTCCCAATCCAACTTGGTTTCAGATTTGAACATAATATTAAAGCCAAATGGAAATAATTATCGAGTCCCATTGGACCTATTTTTTAAAGTGAGCCAAGATAGACTGAGATGACGATATACACAGTCAGGCCGGGTTGAAATCTGATATAGAATTTTGATTGAATTCAATATTGAATATGGCCCAGCTCATCTGGAGCCCTAATTATTTGCACAAAGACAAAAACAACAGGAACCAGCAAACTCTAGCAGCTAACCGCGGCACCAATAATTCATTAGATTACTTGAGAAAAAGTCAAAGAAACATTCTGATAACAGGAAGTTCCTGGATAATAATACTGGAATTTCGCAACCAAGAGAGTTTTCTAACCATGTCCGGAGGACCTTGTCAATAGAACTAAGACAAGAAAAGCATGTCTGTAAAGTGTACCATCTCTGTAAAAAGCTAAGATCTAATGTATAACATGACATGTTGGCGAAGCTACACCTCTCACCAGAATTTCCACTACAGTCCAGACCTAAAATAGCTCAGGTAAGACGTGCTACTTGCTACCTCAGACCTAAAATTTCACAGCTTTAAAGCATCGGATCTCACCGAACTGAACATTTTTTTATCAAACTTCAACGCTAATAAAATCAATCTGTTACTTGCTTCTGCTAATTGGGAGGTATACACCCTCTGCTGCTAGCCAGACATTATCAGGATGCTTATCTCAAAGACCGCAGACCTGCAAGAGTACCAAACTGATGTTTAAGCAGAAGGATGGCCTGAATTGGAAAAAGGTTGCTGAAATGACGGTCCTCAAATTAGCCTTCTTTTTTCCTTTGGGTTAAAAGTAAATTAAATGCGGTTTTAAGTTGGAGAGTTCTGCATCACCATACTGTTAGGAGACAAGAGTAGATACAACATTACTAGGTTCTCTTGTTACCTCCTGCTGCCCTCCAGCTATGCGAGAGTACTTCTTGTCATGACTGTGCAGGTAACCACCAGTGTCAACATGTCGAAGTCTTATTCTCTGGTCTTGCCTCCATGTTTCCCTCTGTAACCCTCATCATTTATTTATGGACATATGACACCTAGAGTTTATTCTGACATTTAGGTTCTCAGTATGACCTTAAATTCCCAAGTCTTTGCGTGTCTGATGAGTTTCCGATATCCTTGATCCAAAGCATCACCTGGGGATTAAAAGGAATGAAGGATGACTCTTCCTGGAAGCGGGTACTCTTCCCTCCAAGTAATCCTCGGCCATTCCCCTAATGCCAGAGAGAAAAGAGAGAGTTAGAGAAGGATCGAATGTGTGAGAGAGAGAGAGAGCGAATAGAGAAGAGGAATATCTCCGGAGGTGCGCCCAAATATCGGCCCTTCCATCCAAAGACATCAATCTTCATGCCTCTGGTTTGGAGTTTAGGTGTGATGGAGCCGTCGGAAAGTAGCTGGTGGAGGCTCAGTGCTGCAATCGAAATGGGAGGTCAGAGAGGAGATATGCGGGGTTTAGATTCTTGAGAATCACCGTGGGCTGAGGATGTTTGATGTGGCTTGATATTAGTGGAGTTTGAGATTGAATTTGGACCTTGTTGTTGGAATCTTGGAGAGAGGAGAAGAAGAAGAGCAGGCTTTGTTTTGGTGGTTCCCTGCCTGCTTCATGATGACCACCAAGCATGCCTCTAAGCTACAGGAGTTTATAGCCCATGCTTCTAATGTGATCTGTGTCAAAATTGGAAGGAAGACTTCAACGGTTTTTGTCACCGGTGGTGAAGATCACCAGGTCAATCTCTGGGCTATTGCCAAACCCGATGTACTAATCAGCCTATTAGGCCATACAAGTGCAGTTGAGTCTGTGAATTTGATTCATCAGAAGTTTTGTGGCTGCTGGAGCAGCCAATGGCACGATAAAATTGTGAGATTTAAGGGACACAAGAGTTCTTTGCACTCTATCGGGGCATAGGTCCAATTGTATATATGATGATTTTCATCCATCTAGGAAACTCATTGCATCTGGATCGTTGGATACAAACCTAAAGTTGTGGAATATTCGAAGTAAAGGATGCATCCATACATACAAGGGGCACACCTCCCCAGATGGCTGATGGCTTGTTTCGGGTGGAGATAACATTGTTAAGGTACCCATACGTTCAAGTAGCTGGTTTATCATTTTGGAGTTGCGTATTGAAGTAAGTAAGCCTATTTATAATTAGTAATTTATAAATCATGAAGTTATAGTTTACATGTATATTATGAAATAAGGAAAACAAAGTTTATTTAGATTAATTATTTTAAATGGTATCATGAATCTACATATGAGCATTTATTATGACTATAGTAACTGGTAATATTTTGAAAGAAATAGTTTCTTGGTGTATGTGCAAAAATATAAATTCTTTGATTTGCAAAATATGTTGGGATGACCATATGCATTTGCTAATAATGTACAAACCACTGTATATGTAATAAGAAATTGATGCATGATGAGTGACATGCAAGTATGATGATAACATTGTGATAGACTAATATGTGTCGCCGCGGTTCTCATTTGGCCTCACACATCGGTAGGGTGTGTTCTGTTTGAGTATGTATGGCCTCACACATCTAGAGGATGTGTTCTGATTAATTTGTAGGGCCGTGGGACACATACGAAAATAATAATTACATAAACAGTGGGTTTGTTTACATTACATAATCTGGTATTTATTATAATCTGGTAAGTAAGCCAAATATAATTATAAAATTATTGTATTTATAGTTTTATGCATACTTATGAAATTAGTTTTATTGATTATTTTGAAATTGGTAAACTGTATCATGAGTATTTAATTGAATATTTGCTATAACAGTTGTATTATTTGCAAAGTAATGGTTTATATGTTTATGCCAAATATGATGTATATGTTTATTTTTAACTTTGCAAAGTGAATTGGTTACATGCAATGATTAAGAATGTACAAACCACTGTTTATGTGATATGAAAAGATTATGCTTGATGATGATGATGTACATATATAATGATGACCTTGAATTTATATGTGTCGCCGCGGTTCTCCTATGATGTGGCATGTGGAGGCCACACACATCTAGATGATGCGCTATGACTGATGATGATATGGCATGTGGAGGATCTAGATGTGTGATTATGAGGTGGCATGTGGAGGCCACACGCATCTAGAGGATGCGCTATGACTGATGATGATATGGCATGTGAGGCCACACACATCTAGAGGATGTGTGCTGATTGATTATGAGGTGGCATGTGGAGGCCACACGCATCTAGAGATGCGCTTTGACTGATGATATGGCATGTGGAGGATGTGCTATGATTGACGATGAGGTGGCATGTGGAGGCCACACACATCTAGAGGATGTGCTCTGATTGAGGTGTAGCAGGGCCGTGGGATAAAATATAATATAAAAATGATCATATAAACAGTGGGTTGTTTACAGTGCATTTTCTGGTATTTATTGTATAAAGCTTCCAAATTATTTTGAGTTGATATGCTTGTTCTGATAGCATGATAAATGCATTTGAAATTGGAAGTTTATGAAATTATGACTTGATAATATCTTGATGATATATGGCTATTTTATATTATTAGAATAGGCTTACTTATTGAGTGTGAGCTCATATAAATCTCACAATGTTTTTCAGAGCCTCAGGATTGAAGAAGGAACCATAGGGTCGTTGGAGCTTCTATTTAAAATAAAGTGGATTCATATGTTGATGTAACCCCAGTAATGTTTGCGTGTAGGGCTTGTAGCCCAAATCTTTAGTTATGGATTGTATTAAAGTATGGACTTGAATGATATATAGGTTGTTGCCTTTCTTGAATTCAGTGTCATGATTCGGGACGCCTTGCATGCCTGGCATGCGGCGGGTTGTCACCCTAGCTCAAAATTTTTGGGTCTGGGGCGTGACAGCTTTTATGGTATCAGAGCCTAGGTTTGACCTTAGGGACACATACATGATGACACTCTAGGCAAATACTAGGATGACATTGAGACAATTATAACTTTAAAGGAATTTCAGAAATTATGCTTTGGAAGCTTGAAATTTAAAGTTTATCAAGATATTAATTGAAATATGAATTTGATAGGAATTAAGAATGAACCATCGCATCAGAAGCTAATGATATAATGTGAGACTCCCAAGCTGGTGACCTTGACCAATGGGGAGGCCAAGGGGCTTCTAGAGGTTTTTCCGTCAAACTTGTTGGAAATGGCTCGTAGCAGTTTCCAGATCTTTAAATAATATGGGTAGATGAAACTTTAATTGGATATGCAATAAAAGACAGATGAATATATGGAATATGATATAATAGAAAATTGCAATTGATGACTAATATGACTAAGATAACATCATTATGTCCATATTGCAATTGAGTTGATATGTGGATTTGGAGTTAGTAAATCTAAATTTGAATGTGGATGTATATAATGAATTTTTATTTGTAGAACTTACATTGTTGATATTGTAAGTTTAAGATTATGAGTAATCTGCTGGTTATATGGATGATTAATATTGATGATATTTTGGGAATGAAATAGTTAATTACATGTTTTTGATCAATCACAATTGAGTACTTTCTGAATTTGAGTCTGGATGGATAAGTATATAGTGAATTTTACTAAGAGAACTTTTATTATGGATATTACATGTTCAAAACTGATTGTTACTTTGCTAGATATGGAGATGGTTGATACTGATGTTAATGAAATAGTTGACTGCATATTATATCATGATGGATCATTTAGGAAGATTATAAAATTTTAAATTCTGAGACAATTACTGTTTAAGTTTTTGAGAGCAGTAGACTCTATTAATCTTTAGAACTGATTTTGGCTATAAATGATCAAATATTTTGATGGTAGAAAGTGAAAGATTTTAGCAATAATGAGAATAAGATAAACTCCACTGATAAAGAATTTCATGAGAATTTTCATCTGTTAATAGATTTCTAAATCAAGATATCTATTCATTAATTTATCGTGCATACTTATTGTACCTTTCTTCATAGTTCCTAAGTAGATATCTTTCTCCAGGATGGATAAATTATCAATCATCCATAAGTGGCATAATTATTGTTAAGAAAATAGGAGGGAGATGATTTTATTTTTGATTATTATCAGTTATGGATTATGGTTAAGGGTACATCTATTATCACTTTCAAGTCATAGAGAGATTACTATAATTTTCAATTATGTCTTTCGGATGGTAAGTGCATTTTCAATCTTTATTGACCTTATAAGTCTTGTATCCATCTGAGCTAGATTAGTGAAGTCACTTTGAGAGATTTGAAGGGTTTAAATTAGTTGGTCATGTTATGGCATGAGACATTGCATAATCTATAGATGATTTTGATAATCATTGGTAACGAAATAATCGATTCAAGAATTTGAATCATTTAAATTGCATTATTTATTGAGGATATACTGACCTATTCAAGAGAAATTGATTGGTTTGGTGGTATTATTGATAAATATGAAGGAGATAAATTAATCATACTGATGATTAATGATGTCACTATTATTCAAAGAAATTAAATTAGTTGATTATGATAATTATGAAAGATATCCTAAATGATTGGCTTAATGTTCATTGATGTTAGCTTGAAGTATTCAAGAGTGAAACCAAGTATGTTATGATGATTGAAATAAGTGTCGTAATGATTAGTGGCACATTCAACTATTTATGAGTTGAGAGAGCATTGGAAGAAAACTATCTTATATCTAAATCACAAGAATTTAGAACTGTCTTATCGAGAAATTAAGAGTACATGATGTTTTACTAACCTTAAGAATGGATAACATAATACATGTGATGGACTCTATGATATTTATGATGATTGTGTTGTGAGAAGTTAAGGTATTAAAAAAAAAAGGACAGGAAAAAAATACTTCTTAAGGAATTTAATTTTATTTGGTAGAAAGATTAAATTAATTTTGAAAGTTGGACATGTCATTTGGGTACTTGGGAATGAAATAAAAGTTTACTAGTGAGTATCTTTAATGGTACAAAATTTGTAGACATTTAATTTCGAGGATGAAATTTTAGCGGGATTAATATTTGTTTTTGGTTTAATGGTAAACTGCGTAAATTGAGTCTGAACCCATTTGTCTCACTCTCCTAATTCGATGATGTCATCATAAGGCTTAGTGGATTAAGCTGAATTTCTAGCCTTCCACCCTCAAATAGATGGACAAACTGTAGGAACCAATTAGATTTTAGATCATATACTGCGAGCTTGTGTGAGGTGCTTGGTATAGTTTCTTACCCTTAGTGAAATTGCTTATTTTATTGATTACCAAGCCAACATTCAAATGTATTTATTTCAATTGTCTATGATATAAGGTGTAGATTCCCTTCATATTGAGATAAGGTGAGAGAGAGACAATTTTGGACTGAGCTAGTTTAGCAACTATGAAAAGTATCGTTAATTAAAGCAGTTTCATGTAACTCAGAGTTAATAGAAAAGTTATGTTGATGTCAAAAAGAAAGATTTGAAATTTCAGGTTGAAAATCATTTGAAAGTTTTACTAACCAACGATGTGATGAGATTTGTGTTAGAGGTGATTTGAGCCACAATACATTGGGCCATTTGAGATTTTGATCAAAATAAAGGAGGTAGCTTATAGCTTAGCACTATCTTCATTACTCTTTGGGGTGTTCAATGTGTTTCATACCTTTATGACTGAGGAGGTATATTTCAAACCCTCGTTATGTGTTAGAACTTGAACCAATTTAGCTTAAGAAAGAATTGACCTATGAAGATCATCTTGTGCACATTGTTGACCGCAAGGATTAATTTCTGAGATAGTGTAGTATTCCTTATGTCAAAGTTCAGTGGAGTAATCATTCTGAGAGGGAGACTATTTGGGAGTCTAAGAAGAAAATGAAAAAGAAACATCCACAAAAATTTGTATCTTATTACATATCAATGATGTATCGATGACTGTGACTTTTGAATAAAATTTAGTTGATTATGGAATAGAAAATTTGAATTCTATATTTTTATGAATGTGCATCAATTTCGAGGCCAAAATTTTTATAAGGGGGGAGAATGTAACCCCCCAGCATTTATTTATGGACACCTGGCACCTAGAGTTTATTCTAACATTTAGGTTCCCAGTATGACGCTTGGATTCCCGAGTCTTTGCGTGTCTGATGAGTTTCCGATATCCTTGATCCGAGGCGTCACCTGGGGGATTAAAAGGAATGGAGGATGACTCCCTCCTGGAAGCGGGTACTCTTCCCTCCAAGTAATCCTCGGCCATTCCCCTAATGCCAGAGAGAAAGAGAGAGAGTTAGAGAAGGATCGAATGAGAGAGAGAGAGAGAGAGAGAGCGAATAGAGAAGAGGAATATCTTCGGAGGTGCGCCCAAATATCGGCCCTTCCATCCAAAGACATCAATCTTCATGCCTCTGGTTTGGAGTTTAGGTGTGATGGAGCCGTCGAAAGTAGCTGGTGGAGGCTCAGTGCTACAATCGAAACGGGGAGGTCAGAGAGGAGATATGCGGGGTTTAGATTCTTGAGAATCACCGTGGGCTAAGGATGTTTGATGTGGCTTGATATTAGTGGAGTTTGAGATTGAATTTGGACCTTGTTGTTGGAATCTTGGAGAGAGGAGAAGAAGAAGAGCAGGCTTTGTTTTGGTGGTTCCCTACCTGCTTCATGATGACCACCAAGCGTGCCTCTAAGCTACAGGAGTTTATAGCCCATGCTTCTAATGTGATCTGTGTCAAAATTGGAAGGAAGACTTCAACGGTTTTTGTCACTGGTGGTGAAGATCACCAGGTTAATCTCTGGGCTATTGCCAAACCCGATGTACTGATCAGCCTATTAGGCCATACAAGTGCAGTTGAGTCCGTGAATTTGATTCATCAGAAGCTTTTGTGGCTGCTGGAGCAGCCAATGGCACGATAAAATTATGAGATTTAGGGGACACAAGAGTTCTTTGCACTCTATCGGGGCATAGGTCCAATTATATATGATGATTTTCATCCATTTAGGGAACTCATTGCATCTGGATCGTTGGATACAAACCTAAAGTTGTGAAATATTTGAAGTAAATGATGCATCCATACATACAAGGGGCACACCTCCCCAGATGGCTGATGGCTTGTTTCGGGTGGAGATAACATTGTTAAGGTACCCAGACGTTCAAGTAGCTAGTTTATCATTTTGGAGTTGCGTACTGAAGTAAGTAAGCCTATTTATAATTAGTAATTTATAAATCATGAAGTTATAGTTTACATGTATATTATGAAATAAGGAAAATGGAAGTTTATTTAGATTAATTATTTTAAATGGTATCATGAATCTACATATGAGCATTTATTATGACTATAGTAACTGATAATATTTTGCAAGAAATAGTTTCTTGGTGTATGTGCAAAAATATAAATTCTTTGACTTGCAAAATATGTTGGTATTATTGAGATGACTACATGCAATTGTAAAGATGACACACTGAATAATCTTGTATGTGTCGCCACGATTCTCAGATATTATGGCCACACACATAGGGTATGGATTGTGTTGTGTTTGATTGATTGTGATACGGCCTCACAAATTATGGAATGTGTTCTGATTAATTTGAAGGGCCGTGGGACACATAAAAAAATAATAATATGGATTTATTTACATTGCATATTTTGGCATTTATTATAATTATGCATAAAATAAAATGAAATTTGAAATTGACATTGATTATTTTGAAAGTTGGTAAATTGTACCATGAGTATATAATTGAGTAACTGCTATAATTATTATAGCAAGTGATATTTTGCAAAGTAATGGTTTATATGTTTACGCAAAATATGAAGAAATATGTTTATTTTTAACCTTGCAGGTGAATTGGTTACATGCAATGATTAAGATTGTAAAAACCACTTTATGTGATATGAAAAGATTATGCTTATGATGATGCATGATGTACATATATATAATGATGACCTTGAATTATATTATATGTGTTGCCGCGGTTCTCCTATGTTCTCCTATGATGTGGCATGTGGACACACATCTAGAGGATGTGCTCTGTTTGATTATGAGGTGGCATGTGGAGGCCACACGCATCTAGAGGATGCGCTATGACTGATGATGATATGGCATGTGGAGGCCACACATATCTAGAGGATGTGTGATTATGAGGTGGCATGTGGAGGCCATCACGCATCTAGATGGCATGCGCATCTGACTGACTGATGATGATATGGCATGTGGAGGCCACACATCTAGAGGATGTGCTATGATTGACGATGAGGTGGCATGTGGAGGCCACACACATCTAGAGGATGTGCGCTGATTGAGGTGTAGCAGGGCCGTGGGACACATAAAATATAATATAAAAATGATCATATAAACAGTGGGTTGTTTACAGTGCATTTTCTGGTATTTATTGTATAAAGCTTCCAAATGATTTTGAGTTGATATGCTTGTTATGATAGCATGATAAACACATTTGAAATTGGAAGTTTATGAAATTATGACTTGATGATATCTTGATAAGATATATGACTATTTTATATTAATATAGGCTTACTTATTGAGTGTGAGCTCATATAAATCTCACAATTTTTCAGAGCCTCAGGATTGAAGAAGGAACCATAGGGTCGTTGGAGCTTCTATTTAAAATAAAGTGGATTCATATGTTGATGTAACCCCAGTAATGTTTGCGTGTAGGGCTTGTAGCCCAAATCTTTAGTTATGGATTGTATTAAAGTTATGGACTTGAATGATATATAGGTTGTTGCCTTTCTTGAATTCAGTGTCATGATTCAGGGGATGCCTGGCATGCGGCGGGTTGTCACCCTAGCTCAAAATTTTTGGGTCTGGGGCGTGACACCCCTTACCCTCAATTTCAAGCCTGAGGAAAAATGTCATGAGAGAGATGGATAAGGATCTAAGCATAGGTAGTGTCAGATATTAGAAATTTTCTACATTGATTTGCTGGTCTCACCACCAAAAATCACCAGTATCTGACTCGTTATCTCCTCCAAAACAGCTCACCTACAGATGATGACAAATAAGCCATTAGAAATAAAAACAAATCCAGAATAATTTTAGCAAGTAAAGATGTTATATAATGAAAATGCAAATCAAGTCAGAAATCTGATAGCACTATTCTCAAGCAATATACAAGTTTCAGTTGATATGCATATCAATTGATACATCCAGAAACGATACTGGTGAAAAAAAGGGACCAAACAATTCTGGAATCCATTTACATGTTTAAACTCCTCTTCTTTGATCAAATTGTCTGCTAAAATTTTTGAATATGTCATGACAGTTAAAATCAGTTGCCTGATGGCCTGCAAAAACCTTTAGAACATTTGCTCATTTGAACTCTTTGGAGATTGCTCGGGTTTCAATGCAGATAGGTGTTTTGAGTGTAATAACAACCAAAAACATGCTCTTCTTCTGGGTTTTCTGATACCTATTGGCACTTTCTGAAAAAGGCTCTGGCCTTGGTAAGATATCAAATTTCTATACTACACACCGGTGCATGCTAGCTGCATCAATATGCCAGTCCTTGCCCCTAATAAGGTGTCAACCTCTACAATACACACATATGCGCACTAGCTGCATCTATATGCCAATGAAGAAATTTCAGCTTCCATGACAGGGGGAATTGCATTCTGCTGTAGGCTCCAAGAGTTTCTGCCTCTCCTGCCCCTACCCCTATCCTCTGAGCAAAAAATCCCCGTGGCCCTCTTCCCCAAATAATAGCAGTCATAAACAAGAACGATAATCAAAATCAAAACAACAGTCAAAAAGCAGATAGGTTGGATTTTGTAGGAGTGCCATCAAATATCCAACTGCTCACTATACGGTCGAGTCCGTGCAATCATCAATGGTCCATGTTCAACATAGAAGGTAAGAGAACCAAATAGGAAAGTATCTTTGACAAGCGATGAAGTTGTAAGTTGTACATTTGGCGTTGTAGAAGAGCATGCACATTAGGCTGAGCCACCCAGGGCCCACGCTACACAACCCTAATGGATTATGCCATCCATATAGCCTTGTATAAATTTCCCTAATAAGTAAAGCAAAACTTTTGTTAATCATCAAAAATCATTTCACAGGATATCCCTTAAAATTTTTCCCCTGATAATAATCACTGAAACCCTAAGGACATTAAAAGAGGAAAGATTACATGGATTTGCTAACCATGAAATGTCTCCAACAAATTAATGATTGTTTTTTTCATATATCCTTGTTTAAAACTTGAGGATTTTTAATTTTGATAATTTTTTAACAATAAATTCTTAATTTAGGGTAATTTGGAAACTACTTACAGATGTAGGGTGGTTTTGGTCACACCTGCATCCACATGGGGATGATGGGGTGTGTAATCCCCTAAATTTCTCAACTGCTCGTGAGGGTTATCACGAGGTCAGATGATAGACTCCAGATATTTGAATTCCAAGTATATCTTAATTGCTCGTGAGAGTTATCACGAGGTCAGATGATAGACTCCAGATATTTGAATTCCAAGTATATCTTAATTGCTCGTGAGAGTTATCACGAGATCAGATGATAGACTCTAGATATTTGAATTTCAAGTATATCTAATTACAGAGTCCCTTGATTTGGGGACTCTGCAATGCCTATAAAAGATGATGTAGAACCCTCCTTCCCATCATACGTGGACGCCCCCTTCTCATCATCTCCTCGTGCGGACGTTTCTTCCCCAGCGCGCCTGCCTCTGGTAAGTCCCTGTCCATGCATGAGAGAGAGAAGGATTGAGAGAGAGAAAGTTAAAAAAAAAAAAACAACGGAGGAGGGAGGAGCCGGGTTACAGAACCCAGCTCCCTCCCCTTCCCTGTCGCCGGCACTGGTTCAGGCCCGGCGGCGTGCCCGCCGCCTCGCCGGGCCTGAGCCCCGGCCGACAACCCCACCGGCACCGGGGGCGGCGTCCGGTGGGGTGCCGGAGAACAATGAGAGAGAGAAGAGGGCGGAGGAGGGAGAAAGAGATGATCTGGGAAAGAACCGCGGTCCGATCCTTGGTTCGGGCCCGGCGGTGTGCTCGCCGCCTCGCCGGGCCTGGGCCTTGGTCGGAGACCTCCACCGGCGCCGGGCGTGCGTCCGGTGGAGGTCCGGCCGGCCATGGTGGCCGGCCGTGCCGCCGGCGTAATCCTTAAGCCACGGATGACAGTGAGAGAGAAGAGAGAAATTAGGGAGAGAGGAAGAGAGGGGAGGCCGGCCACGGCGGTGGCCGGCTCTGGCCCGGCCACCGGAGGCCGGACCGCCCGGATTGGGCCGGAAGGTCGCCGGCGTGATTCGAGCCGCGCGATGAGATAGAGAAGATGGATTAAATCCAAATTGATGAGAGAGAGAGAGTGGGGGAGGCTGGCCGCGGCGGCGGCCGGCCACGGTCCGGCCAACGGCGGCCGGACCGCCTTCAATTTGGCCGGCGGCGGCCCTGGCCGCCGGCGCGATTCTCAGCTCCTCTGTTTCTTTTGAAACAGAGGAGCTGGGTTATAAAAATAATGGGCCGTTGGGCCGTCCTTTGGGCCTTGTTGGGCCGTCTCTGAGCCCAGTTTGAGCAGCGTTTTGGGCCCTGTATCGGGCCGAGAATGACAAAATAAATATATGGCCCGAATCAGGATTGATTCTAGTTTCTGGGAATAATTTTATTTCCCTATTTGGGTGTATACATTGAGAGATATTCAAGCCCAAAGTTGGGCCCGTGAAGTGGTTTGGGTAGAGTTTAAGAATTATTTTATAATTCAGATTTTAGAAATTTAATAATGAAAAATGATTCTGTAGGTTCCCAGGAGTCCAATTAGCTGGGTTATCAAGTGAAATTCGTGTACTGTGGTAAGTAAGTCAGTATTATAATTTTATTAATTATTTAATTTGTGAACTGTGAAATTACAGTTAAATATAATTATGTTAATTTGGCAAAATCATGTTATTACTATGATAATATGTAATCATGATAATGACAGTAAAACTTTATGTGTCGCCGCGGTTCTCATATGACAGATTATCACATGACAGATTCACATGACAGATTATCACATTCACATGACAGATTATCAGATTATCACATGACAGATTATCACATGACAGATGACAGACACTGGTACCAGGACCCTTCCTCTTAGGGGATATTTAAGAGGGCTACACATGATGTGTATTGTAGGGCCGTGGGACACATAAAGAAAAATAATGACAGTATAAACAATGTAATTATTATTGAATTAAGTTTCAAACTAATTGATCTGATGACATGAACCTAATGATAGCCTGATAAATGAAATTTTGAAATTTATATTAGGCTTACTTATTGAGTGTGAGCTCATAAAATTCTCATAATGTTTTTCAGAGCCTCAGGAATGAAGATGGATAATTGAGATAGAAGGAGTTTCTATTAAGAAGACTTAGTTTTATTATATTGATTTAGTTCAGATTTGTTTGTGTGTAGGGCAGATAGCCCAAGACTGATAATTCTGGTTTGTAATAAATCATGGATATGGAATTTGCTTTATATTGATTTATGTGATAAGTTCAAGACGCCTTGCATGCCTGGCATGCGGCGGGTTGTCACCCTAGCTCAAATTTTTGGGTCTGGGGCGTGACAGCTTTAGTGGTATCAGAGCCAGGTTATGACATTAGGGACATATACATGATGACACTTTAGGCAAAACACTAGAGTGACATAGAGACAAATTATAAATTTAAAGGAATCTCAGAAATTATGCTTTGAAAGCCTAACAATTAATGTTTACAGTGATATTAATTACAACTAATTTATCAGGAAATAAGAATGGCACGTCGCACTAGAAGTCGACAAAATGATGAGAGTTCCCAGGTTGGTAATGCTGGCCAACCAGGAGGTCTGGAAGCCACCGAAGCTGCTGCCCCTCCAATTCAGTGGGACTGATCAGCAGCAACCCCAGACCGAGATGCTTCAGGTTCTCTCGGGTATGGTGCAGTCGATGCGGGACTTGCAGCACCAGATTCTACAGGCTTTGACTGCTCAGCCTACTCACACTGCTCCGCAGACACAGCCTGCCCCTCCTGTTCCACAGACTCAGCCCGACCCTACTACTCCACAGACCCAGCCTACTCCATCTCAATCCTGGGTAGGGATTGGCCGCAGCTTTGCAGACTTCAAGAAATTTGCCCCTGCCCCTTTCTCTGGATCCACCAACCCTGTTGATGCTGAGCGGTGGGTGCGAGACATGGGGAAGGCTTTTATGGCCCATGGTAGTCAGGATATGGAGTGGATCAGATTTGCCACCTATTTTTAGTAGGTCAACCTAAAACAAAAGAACCATGCAGTCCTATTTACGTGAGATCATTAATGCAATGCAAACAACTAGTCAATAATAACTAGAGAAGATATGAGGTTGTAAGGATTTTTTTTTTTCCAATGCAGAGGTTTTTAACAACTGTTATATGATTTTTTTGCCTATACTTTATTCCAATTTCTTTTCTACCTCCATGTGATATATGAAACATATCAGAGGAGACTGTGAATTACATCATGGCTGAATGTCGATTAGCTACATGCACCCTGAACATCATATCTGAAAGTTATTGGTGGGTGTTTAGCAGATGGTGGCTACCTAATGAATCAGACCGAGGCTAGAGTTTCACTCTATGTCCTTAAGACAATTTCGTCCCGCAATGGTGCTTACGGTCAGTATGACGATTGTCTCCCAGGATGCAACAGTCTCCTTTTGATGAAAGCAGCACTACAATTCACCAAAACTTTCGAACCAAGAATGCTACTCTCTTTTCAATGCACTATTGCTATACTATCCGTAGAAAAGTATGCAAATGCCTAAGAGAGAAGAAGACTAGAATTGATTCAAATTGAACTCAATTCGGAATGGCTTGGGATGAATGAAATGCTTAGGTCTAGGGTCCTATTTATAGGTTTTTAGGTACCCTTTGGAAGCAACCCTACGAATTTAAAACTAATTCCTAAATTAAAATCTATGGCATGCCAGGTTGGGTCATGTGCACCTAAGAAAGGTCGAACACATGATGAATTTAAAACTAATTCCTAAATCGAATCTAGATATGTTAAATGTGAAATATGTGCTGAATCTAGATAACCAAGAAAGCCATTCAAATCAGTTAAAAGAAATTCGTCAATTTTGGAGTTAATACATAGTGATGTTTGTGACTCAACTAAGACTGCAACTCATGGTGGCAATAGGTACTTAGTGACCTTCATAGATGATTTTTCTAGATATTGTTACTATTATCTAATTAAATCTAAAATGAAACCTTTAATAAATTTAAAATTTATAAGAGTGAGGTAAAAAATCAACAAGAAAGAAAAATTAAAATTCTTAAATCTGATAGAGGAGGGGAGTATACCTCGAATGAATTTTCTCAATTCTATCAAGAACATGGGATAATTTATCAACTGACTGCTCCTTACTCTCCACAGTCCAACGGATTCATCAACTGACTGCTCCTTACTCCCTACAGTCCAACGGTGTAGCTGAGCATAAGAACCGTACCCTTATGGATATGGTAAATTCTTTGCTCATTAGTTCTGGCTTACCTGAAAACTTATGGGGGGAAGCTCTTCTATTTTCTTGTTTCATCCTAAATAGAATACCTACTAAGGATAGTGGTAAGACTCCCTATGAACTTTGGAAAGGAAGAACACCTAACCTAGACTTTCTCAAAGTGTGGGGGTGTCTAGCTAAGGTTAATATTTCTGAACCCAAAAAGAGAAAACTAGGATCCAAAACCTTAGATGTTGTGTTTATAGGCTATGCCCAAAATAGCAATGCCTACAGATTTTTAGTAATAAAATCAGAGATAAATGACATATCTGATAATACAATCTTAGAAGCTAGAGATGCCTCCTTCTTTGAAGATATAATTCCATTCAAGACTAAAATCTCTAGACCCCTGGAATTTGAAACATCATCCTCTAAAGCCATAGAACCAGAACTAGAAACTGAACCAGAATTAAGAAGAAGCAAAAGGAAAAGAATTGAAAAAGATTTTGATGAAGATTTTTTCACATTCTTAATAGAAGGTGATCCTTCCACATACGATGAGGCAATGACATCATCAGAATCATCATATTGGAAGGAAGCTATAGATAGTGAAATTAAATCAATCATAGAAAATAAAACTTGGATTTTAACTGATTTACCTCCTGGAAACAAACCTATAGGAACAAAATGGATTTTTAAAAGAAAATTAAGACCAGATGGATCAATAGAAAGATATAAAGCTAGGTTAGTAGTAAAGGGATTTAATCAAAAGAAGGACATAGATTATTTTGATACTTATGCTCCTGTAGCAAGAATAACAACCTTGAGAACTCTAATTGCCTTAGCCTCAATTATAAATTAATAATTCATCAAATGGACGTAAAAACTACATTTTTAAATGGAGAATTGGAAGAAGAAATTTACATAAATCAACCTCAAGGATTTAAAGTAAAAGGACAAGAATATAAAGTATAAATTAATCAAATCTCTTTATGGTTTAAAACAAGCTCCTAGACAGTGGCACATTAAGTTTGATGAAATCATTTTGAAAAATAACTTTAAAATGAATATGACAAATGTGTATATATAAAAGATAGGATACTGATTTTATAATACTATGCTTATATGTAGATGATATATTACTCCTAGGAACATCATTAAAATTAATTTAAGAAACTAAAAGCTACTTATCAAATAAGTTTGATATGAAAGACCTAGGAGAAGCCGATGTAATTCTAGGAATGAAATTTAACAGAGTAGATAATGGAATAGCAATAAGTCTGGCAAACTCAATAAAGAAAATGCTTCAAAAGTTTGAAGATTTAAATCCTATTTCTACCCCCTATGATCATAACTCTCATTTAACTAAAAATTTAGGAGAACCTATTAATCAATTAGGATATTCTCAAAGAATAGGATCCCTATTATATATTTTAAATAGAACTCGTCCAGACATAGCTTATGCAGTAGGCAGATTGAGTAGGTATACTAGCAATCCTAGTGAAGAACATTGGAAAGCCCTAGAAAGAATTTTAGATATCTTAAGGGAACCATAAATTATTCTCTAGTGTATTCTGGTTATCCTAAAGTGATTGAGGGGTATAGTGATGCTAATTGGGTAACAGATAAATTCGATGTTAAGTCCACCACTGGGTATCTCTTCCTATTAGGAGGAGCTGCAGTATCTTGGGGCTCATGTAAACAAACTATAATCACTAGAAGTACTCTAGAGTCTGAGCAAACAGCTCTTGACACTACTTGCACTGAAGCACAATGGCTGAAAGACTTAATAAATGATATAGATATTCTTTCACCAAATATTTCTCGAATTTGTTTAAATTGTGATTGTAGAGCTCTGATTGATCTGTTAAATCAATAGACAACAAATAAAAAGATGAATAATCATATCCTGATCAGGTATAAATCTATAAGAAATAAAATGAAAGAATTAATATCACTGCAGTTTGTAAGATCTAAACATAATTTGGTAGATCTTTTAACCAAAGGCCTTTCGAAGGCTGTGGTTTTTGAGACATCGAGGGGGATGGGGCTTAAGCCCATCTATTAGTCACCAGAGTGGACCCCTACCGTCATGGCAACCCCATGGTTAAGGTTCAAAGGGAAACGATCTCTGAGGTGATATCTGGAAGCACCGCTTTAGGAGTCTATCTCCATCCCGTCCCTATGGTGTGGTGCTTTATTGTGACCGTCATGGCAACCCCATAGTTAAGGTTCAAAGGAAAACGATCTCTGAGGTGATATCTGGAAGCATCGCTTTAGGAGTCTATCTCCATCCCATCCCTATGGTGTGGTGCTTTATTGTGACGGTTAGGTTGAGCATAGCTCTTAATAGATCCAAGGCTGTAAATTTAGCAAGGTCATGTACCCTTGGAGGATCTACCTTATTGAGCATAGCTCTTAATAGATCCAAGGCTGTAAATTCAGCGAGGTATGATTCCATTGCACATACCCTTGGAGGATTTACCTTAGTGAGAGTAGTCGTGAGGCCGCGACTATGGGATCGGAACGAATCCCTAGTAACTCTCATGAAAATCAAGGCAAGCGCATGGCCTACATAGCGCTAACCCGCATTATGATCAGCTCATCTTTATACTGTGTGTATTTTATACTAAATGCAAGTTCAAACCTAGAAGGTACTTGCACTAAGCACTTTAAATTTTAAAGTTTTGAAATTGCTTATTGAATTTAATTTATTTGGTTATTATTCCTTTGTTTTTTTTTTTTTTCGTAGGGGATTGTTAACGCTCGACCGTTTGGAAAACCAAACGCCGACGTTAAAAAAAAAAACAAACTAGCGCCCGTTTTCACCGTTTCAAACGTTCGGCTTTTAAATCCTAAAATGCCCCACCTTTTAAAATCCTAAAACGCCCTACCGTTAAAAAAAAAAACGTCCGATAGTTTCTTACAAATCCAAAACGTCCTACCATTTTTAAAAACCATCATTTTAAAGGAAAAAAAGATTATAAATAGGGGCACCACCCAGCCTTTCATAGAATATATGAAAAAAAAGAAGAACAACAATAATCTATATTTTATTATTTTTTTCTTTGAAGATGCATTGAAATCGCTGATCGCGTTCGTTGAGATCGTGCCGCCAACGGATGTAGGAATCTAGTTCCGGGTTGTACCTTGGAGGAAAGTTATGTTCTATTTTTTTTGCACGAGAAGGGGACTAGTTCTCCTTTAGGACAATGGTGTAAACCACCTCCCAAGTTTATTCTTAACTTATTTTTATTTAAATTTTTTTTAAATATAATCTGCCTCACATATACCAAGATATTATATATATATATATATATATATTCTAATATATTCTTACAACTTCAATAACAAACATTGGGAAAGCCGGTGACCGACTGTTGCCCGCTCCCCGAGCCGTAGGGTACCTCGTGTGAATGCAACCGAAACTTCGTCTCTCGTGCATCAATTTAACAACACTCCCCATACGTAATCTGCCCGAGAGAAAAGGGGAAAAAAAAATCAAAACAAATCAAGAAATCGGGAACATAACATAAAAACCGAAGACATGACTAAGAATCCAGTGATCCAGGGCTTTGGAAAGCGGACCTCGACGCCCTCGGGGGCGGAGGCGGCAGGGAAGACGAAGCCCTCCTCGAGGTCGATGCCGAGGAGGAGGAAGGCGGCGAGGGCGAGGATGGAGAGGGACATCACGAGAAGGACCAAGAACTCGAGCTGCCGCTGTCAGAAGGGGAAGTCCCGGGGAGGCGAGGGCGTCTGTGATCGAGAAGCTGGGGACGGCGGAGGAGAGGAGGTGACGGGATTCTTCGCGAGAGATTCTGCGGCTCTGGTGGACGCACGGCGCGCTGCAGCCGGTGAAATCACTCGAGTCGACTGCTTTCTTCCTCCACGTCGCCTTTCTTCCTTCGCTTTGCTTTGGTATGCGAATGCTCGACGCTTTGGTTGGTCCTTGGGTTTTTGACGT
This sequence comes from Calamus simplicifolius, assembly GCA_900491605.1. Classification (NCBI taxonomy): domain Eukaryota; kingdom Viridiplantae; phylum Streptophyta; class Magnoliopsida; order Arecales; family Arecaceae; genus Calamus; species Calamus simplicifolius. The sequence continues at coordinate 334,920 of UESW01001443.1, read as the reverse complement.
GGAGGGATTTCATTGCTATACTGACTGAAAACTCCTCATCGTCTGTTCGAGAGTGGGACCGAACCACGCTGTTCCCAGATGTGACCGAGTTTGCGTTGACTAGGGTGGGAAATTAACGTGTGTTGACGTCAAAAGCCATCAAACTGATGATATGTTTAATAAATATTATTAAATAGTAATGCAACCTAACTTAACCTATTAATTAAACTGTTTATAACGAAAAGACCAACTTATTATCAATAATAAAAAAATTAAATATCAACCTATTTAACCTATTAAAATTTATTAATTAATAATATAAAATATATATGGTGGTCCAGAAAAATAGTTTAAACCCAAATTAACTCATTTTGATTAGTTATTTAAATGGATTAAAAATATAAAATCTAAACCCGATTAATTTAACTTCCAAGTCAAGATAAAACAATGTGTTTGCAATCCAACATTTGTTGCCGAGTCATCATAAAATTAGACTACAGCAATAGTGCTAATGATGAACAAGAGACAAGAGATAATTATGAATTTTTTGTGCTTAAGAGCATAGTTGTGCCCGAACATTGATCTGACCAAAGGCTTGATCACCATATCATTAGTTCAACCGTTAGATTACTGATTAAACCATTGATCAATTATTTTAATAAAATTAATTTATATTAATAAAAATAAATTTAATAAAAAAATAAGGTTAACATGATAATAAAACATGTGATTCCATCCGATTCGGATTGGGTTGACCGGTTCACGGGTGAACCGGATGGGTTGACTGGGTTATTCCGGATCACTTATACATTCGGTTTTATGTTAGAACTGGACCGATTGACCTTCGGGTCCCGGTTCAAACTATAAGAAAAAAGGTTTTTTTTCAACGAAAAACTTTGTTGGAAAAAGTAATAAAAATCGTTGGGAAAATCTTTCTTAACTGATTTTAAGTCCGTTGGGAACCGTGGGCAAAACTCTTGTTGGCAAAAAAACAACGAAAAGTTGTACCGTTGGGAAAAGTTTAGTTTTTATGACGGAAATAATTCCGTTGGAAAAAGCTGTATTTATGACGAAAAGTTATCCATAAAAAAAGTAAATTAGCTACGAAAATAATTCCATTGGGAAAAGATGTATTTATGACGAAAGTTGGAAAAAATAAACTAGTTTTTATGACGTAATAATTCGTTGAAAAAGCTGTATTTATAACAAAAAGTTTAGATACCTATTTAGATATCAACTTATATATACCTATTTTTAGCAATGACTATAATATACTCCTTGAGAAAGATATTGCTGAATTAATATTCAATCAGTTATTAAATATTTACTTGCTAATGCTAAAAAAATTTTAAAATAAAAACTCAAAACTTAATTAATGAAACCATAAAATTTAATCAAACTACACAATTTATCCACCATAGATTACAAATTCACATATATGTATCAACATAATTACATATATCATACCTAACCTAACTAGTAACCACCAAAAGATAACTAAATTCCAATAAAACATAATTACATATAGTCATACTTGCTCTCCCACTTGCTTTGCCACCAAATTCATTAGTGTTGCAAGTTTCTCTTTCATATCTTGAAACTCCTTTTCAGTGTCCTGAAATTTTTCCTTCATGTCATGTAATTCCTTTTCAGTAGTTTCAAGTCTTAATTCTGCATTTTCTGCTCTTTTTATTGCATCTTCAATCATGGTCCTTGATTCTTGAGCTTGAATAGACCTCAAAGTAGATTGATTTGGACCCATTCCTTCACAAAGAAGAGACCATGTTTACTTGGGCCAAAAACATGCATAAATATTTCTTCATCATCAAGAAAAACCTCTTCCTCATCACGCTTTTGTTTAAGTTCTTTCACTTGTGCCTGCATTGAAATTTAAATTCTCAAATACATGATACATGATACATGAAAAGAAGCAACTAGATTCATTAATGATATGATACATGATACATGAAAAGAAGCAACTTTGATACTTTGATACATAAAAAGAAGCAACTTTGATACATGATACATGATCAATGATGAGCTGCCTTTCTAAAGACGATGGAAAGAAGCAACTAGATTCATTAACATGGATTGTTAGAAACTTGATTATTTAAGAAGTACAAGAATTACTAAGAAAAGAACGGATACATGATAAATGCATAGAAAGGAGTTTTGTACAGTATTTACATACGATTTTCAACCAACTTTTATCATTTGAAACTTTGAGATTCATCTTTTGCATCAAATTGAAATGAACAGAGGCACATACTGGTGCCTGACAAAACCATGAAATAACAAAGAGGAAATGAGACATGATTTTAATATGGAGAATTGCACCTATTTTCATGCCAGAATTAAAGTTGTTACTTCATATAAAGCACACAACTAAGAGTGAATATATACACAAATGCCCGAATAGGTGTCACTCTGCATCTCCTAGGATGCCACAATAAATGAAGTATGAGCTCTTTTCACGGGGAAGTAAAACAAAGTTTCCTCAAGAGAAACAGACTCACCCAGTTCAGGATGTTGTGATCAAAGTCTTTGGAGCCTGGAGGTCGATCATATTATCTCCTACGTACCACCACACTACAGAGCGAAAAGATAATATAATATACACTAGGTCTAGTTTGTGTGTTTCTTCCTTTGTCCAGGCATATAAACATTGGATGTTGACTGGTATCTAAAATAACTTGAAATTTATTAAAGCTAGTAGTAAGTAAGAATTATATTATTGTGAAGGAAGAATCATGTATGTTCCAACATTATGTAGTAAAGGATTTTCCTAGTTGAGACTTGGCATATCTAAGGATCTAAGAAAGGTTATATGTTTGGGCTTACCTTAGAGTATAGAGCACTAGTGTACCTGCTTCAATAATTTTATATGCTACGTAGACTTCAAGAATCTAGTGTTGTGGGCATTGGTTGTGAAGTCATGTTGGGTCAACATTGCCATCTCCATCTAACTGTCTGTAGTTCTTGGGCCTTCAGATAACTTGACCATGGAAGTGGAGTCTTGTATCCCACCAGGGTTCAGATTCCACTCCATAGAAGAACTTGTAGGCTACTACCTCGCAAGAAAAGTTGCCTCCCAAAAGATTGATCTAGAGGTCATTACAGATATAGACCTCTATAGAATAGAACCATGGGATCTGCAAGGTTAGTAAATCTAACATGGTATGATCAAGTGCATGTCTACTTGAACACCTAGCTAATTGCTATCTTCTATTCCAATAGATAGGTGCAAACTCGGCTGCAGCACAAACTTTTCAAGAGCAATCATCTGGATGTGATATGGAGCTTGGATCCAGACAGACCCACCTACATCAAGTCCTTGAGATTCCACGACTGGATGCTCCTAATCTATCAACAAGTTTTGTTGTGAAGGAATGCTTTGAACCTAGTTTTGTATCTAACGAGGACCATGGTGCCCAAAGAAATGATTGCAGAGGCCAGTTCATTGATTGGAAAGTGCAGGGAAGTTTTCTTAAGTTTTCACAATCCACCTAATGCAAGCCTAAGTCCAACTTCTGATTGGAGTACAAAACCATGATGCATGCTGATAAAAACATAAGCAAAAAACCATTTGATCTTCTAATATACATGAACATTTTCATACCATTTTTTCTTCAGCTGCAACATCAACTAAAGAACCATTCTTATGCGTATGGATTTTTTCAAACATTTCCAACCTACTTGGTCGCACCCTATTTGCAACCTGGGTCTATAATTAAAAAATTTAGTAAGAATAAAAAGAATACACAACTATAAGGTCAGAATTATAAAATAAATTTATATTGTTTGTATTATTCATACCAGTCGTTGCTCAATTACATTGAAAGTAGTCCTACCGGTACAAGAAACCATATTTAGTTTTGATCTATTTTCTACATTTGCTTTGCTCATTTTCTGCAAGTAAATATTGATAAATTAGTTAAATTAATACATAAAAGACACTTAAAACAATCATCTTTCTATTGCTTCATGCTCATGCTTTTCATACCTGAAAAGTTTTACTATTCCAATGGGCAACAAGCCATTCCCAATCATCCTTGGTAATTACCTCATCTAGTAAGCGCTTTAATTTTGTTGGATCTTTATGTCGATTCTTATAAATTTCATACAACTCATTCCTATACTCTCTATATTGATCATTAAGTTTTCTTATCACATATTTTGTCCTTCTTATAACTTCAGCCTTATCGAGTCCTTCCTCAAAGAGAATAAAATAATCCTACAAAAAGATAATACAGTTTAGTAAATGTTAAAATTAGTGATGCTATAATTAAAAAACTAACAAAAATCTTACCATGATGCGGTTAATCATATTCCTTATTTTATCATCAGGAATTTCACTCCATCCTTTAACTTTAAGGGGTACAAAGGATCGATTTCTAACTATTGTACCACACCAACTTGCAAATTGAGCACGATTCTCTCCTGCAATTCTTCCCTTGTGATCCCACTCCACTACTTTCTTGGTCTTTGAATTTTTCAGCTCATTGTTCAAAGTCCTCCCTCATCCTTTTTTGTAGTATTCATGGCTAAACCTACAAAATCATAAGCATACAAAAAAAAAATTAAAAAACCACTTTGAATAAAAGGAATTAGGAATATATATAATATAAAATTTAAAGATACTTACTAAAGTTGCCATTTTCACCCTCTTGCACAGTCAACATTATCTCTAATAGTAGGTGGAAGGCCTTGTTGGATGATAGCATTAACTTTGTGCCTCTACCTTTAGTAATGCATCTCCCTTTGCGATTACTAGTTTCAGCCATAATTATCTACCTTTATACATTAAGTTAGTAAAACTTTTGCTTGTTCCATATGGTATTACAATAATTCAATTTAAAGATAAATTTTAACATATCATAAAAGTCATCATCCATCAAACTTAGTAAAGAAACAAGAACCATGTATCATCAAAACAATGCAATTAATAAACATTGAAATAAATTTCATTAAAGGGCTTTCACAAAAATGCTTAGTCCAAAGTAGAAAAAGAACAAAAAGAAATTAAAATTGTGCAAATATAACATGTAGTGCTTGCATAAGTAAATAACTTCAACAATAGAAGCTCATGCCATCATAGTTCTTCCTCCTTACTATCATTATCATCCTCATCATCACAATCATCTGTTAATGCAAAAATTTCACTGCTAGAGAGGCCATTATGATCTTCATCAAAATCATCTTCCATTGCAAAATTTTCAAGTCTATCCTCATCCGATAACTCTGCATCGATACTTCGAGGAGGAAGGCCATTCCTAATCCAATCATCCACTTCATCATAATTTTCTATCATATTTGACAAAGCTTCAGGATGGATTCATCTTGCTGAAATGCACATTCTTCCTCCAAATCGATGCTCTCTTCCTCAATTGGCATATCATAGAAGGCACGAGGTTGTGTCTTAACCACCACAAGAAAATCAGGCTTAATGTTGTCTTGAACATAGAAAACTTGCTCCACTTGATATGCTAGCACATATGGCTCATTGGTATTCAATTTTCATTTAGTATTGATACTTATGTAGCCATAACGATCTTTCTCAATTTCCCTACCAGGGCTATGAACATCCCACCAGATACATTTGAACAAAACAATTCGATTTCCTCCCATATAATGCAATTCCACAATGTCAGTTAGTACACCATAATAGTCCATGTTCGTTGTGCCTACAATTCCCTTAACAAAAACTCCACTATTTTGTATTACCCTTCCACTATCACGTTGCATGGTACGAAATTTGAACCCATTAATTTTGTAGCCATCATAAATTGTAACTACTGAATCTGGACCATGCCAACTGATATAGTTCTTCACTCACTTGTCTGTTTCCTTTGAAGTACAATTGCGCTACCTATTATAATTAAAAATATATCGTTAGCACATCATTTAATATAATTTATGTAATTTTTTGTTTCAATTGTTTGAATAGTATATATTTTTTTTTAAAAAAGGATTATATCACTTACATGTTTTTCAAACCATTCAGATAATTGAGTATGTTGAGGTTGGCCAGCATTATGAACTTGTGAATTTGCCATCATGTTGTCATACTCACTAAACAATATAACCATTTCTATCACAATGTTGCATATTAGCTACAAGTCATATATAAAAATATTAAATAAGAAGAGCTTACTTACTTTAAGTATGGTAAAGCTTCGTTGCAATTTTTTAGCACATATAGATGAGCTTGTAGTAGCTCCATTCTACTTAGCTTACGTCTGAATCTAACCTTCTTCTCCTTATTATTTTGGAAAGTACAACCAAGTTGTGCAAAAACTGCTAACCCATGATGAGATTTAGCATTTGAGCCATCATAGTTCCTCTCCAATCTATTGAATCTTGTTTCAATACCGTGTAGATACCTAGAACAAAATGTGACACATTCTTCTGCAATATATCCCTCTGCAATTGAACCCTCAGGATGACTTTTGTTACGCACAAAATGTTTAAGTATGCACAAGTACCTATAATTATTGAAAGTATAAAGCAATAATAAGAATAATACCAAGAAAATGGATAAATATATCTAAACTATAAATATGGAAATTCAAAATGCACTAACCATTCAATCGGGTACATCCAACGATATTGTACCGGTCCAGCAATTTTAGCCTCATTCGCCAAATGTAGTGGCAAATGCATCATAATATCAAAAAATGATGGTGGAAAGAGCATCTCCAACTTACAAAGTGTTATTGCAATGGCAGCCTCTAACTTTTCCATATCCTCCATCCACAAAACCTTTGAAGACAACTCTTTGAAGAAAGAGGAAAGCTCAATTAAGGCTTCTGATAATGGTTTACATAACCTTCCATGAATTGCAAGTGGTAAAAAATTTAACAAAAGGACATGACAGTCATGACTTTTCAATCCAGATATCTTGTGCTCTTTGGAATGAATGCATCTGAAAATATTTAAGAATATCCATCATGCACCTTAATATTCTTTAAAAACTCACATAAAGCAGTTTTCTCTTTTATAGACAGTGTATAACATGCAGCAGAAAATGTCCACTTTCCTTCATTTAGTGTTGGATGAAGCTTTTCTCTTACACCCATATCCTTAAGATCACGATGAGCTTTGAGACTATCTTTTGTTTTTCCTTCAATGTCTAAGAGTGTACCAACCACACTATCATATATTCTTTTCAATATGCATGACATCTAAATTATGACGCAAGAGAAGGTCCTTCCAATATGGTAATTCAAAGAAAATACTTCTCTTTTTCCAATTATAGCTTTGCATGAAGTCTCCCCGTTTTCTTTTTTACCAATCTTACCAAATATAATATGTCTGAGCCCATGCAATTGATCAAGCACATCATATCCTGACAACTGCTTAGGAGGTGGCCTTAGCTCTTTCTCACCATTAAATTCCTTTTTAGAATTTCGCCATCTGTGGTTAAGGGCCAAGAAACGACGACTACCAATATAGCAGAACTTACCACAATGTTTCAGCCAATATGAATATGTATCTTTATTACAGCAAGGACATGCTAGCTTCCTTTAGTACTCCATCCTGACAAATTGGCATATGCAGGGAAGTCATTTATAGTCCATAAGACTACTGCATGCATTCGAAAGTTTTGTTTCATTAAAGCATCATAAGTTTCAACTCCTTTTTCCCATAACTCCTTTAACTCCTCAATTAATGGTTGTAGATACACATCAATATCATTGCCTGGAGCTTTTGGACCAGGAATGAGCAATGCCAAAATAAAGAAGGTTGTTTCATACATAACCATGGTGGTAAATTATAAGGAATAAGCACACAAGCCATGTACTATGTACAGTACTCATATTTTCAAATGGATTAAATCCATCACTTGCTAATCCAAGTCTCACATTACGAGGCTTATAGCAAATGATGGATACAACTCATCTAAATGTTTTCATACTTGAGAATCGCTGGATGCCTTAAAGCCCCATCCTTAAGACGTTTGTCATGATGCCATTTCATGTCTGAAGCAGTTTTTGAAGACATATACAACCTCTGAAGCCTTGGAATCAATGGAAAGTGCCATAAAGTTTAATAGGAATTTTTTTTACTCTTCGAAGATGAAGATTTTAAAATTTGCTTTGCCTCTATTTGATTTCCATCGAGATGCCCACATATAACACAGTGGTTCTCATTAGAATACTCTTTCCAAAACAACATACAATCATTGACACATGCATCAATTTTCTCATAATAAAGGCCTAGATTTCGAATCATCTTTCTAGCTTCATAAAATGAATTTGGTAATGTCTCACCTTCGGGAAGTGCCTCCTTAAATAATTTAAGCAAAGCATCAAAAGCCTTGTTACTCAATCCATGAAGACATTTTAGTTGCCATAGCTTTAAAACAAAAGATAGCTTTGAGAACTTCTTGCAATTCGGATATAAACATGTCTCGGTCTCACTTAGTAGTCTATGAAACATTGAAGGTCTCTCATGAGGCTCATCTTGGTCATTTGTATTTAAATTTGTAAAGTCATCACCCTCTAAATAAGGACTCCACACGCATTATGTATCAACTCTTGCATATCATCTATCTCCTCATCTTCCATATCAGTTTCTTCATTGACATCAACATTATCACTTTCAATGTTACCTACACCTTCACCATATAATGACCACTGAGTATAAGATGGGACTATCCCATGAATCACTAGATCAGCCTCAACATCATCTCGAGATCTATATCGAGTATTGTTACATTTGATACAAGGGCACCAAATTTTATTTTCTAGATCTGTGTGCTCGAATGCGAAGTCAAGAAAATCTTTCACTCATTTCTATACTCAAGTGATAATCTATTAGTAATCTGCATCCAATTTTTACTTATTCCAGCCATTTCATCCTATCAATTAAGCAAAAAATTAGGAAAACATTAATAAGTTACAAAAGCATATCATCAACAAAACAATGAAAGCTACTTGCATGAATTTGTAACAATTAACTGACCACAATATGATATTAATAAAAGCTAGGATACTTTCAACTTACAAATAAGACTTAATGCAATTTATTATTACCTAATATCAGAAGAAAATATTAATAAATAAAAAACTAACATTTGAGTAGTTAAAAGTTGAACCTAGCATGAGACCTAATTCATGAACCTAGCAGAGAACCTCAATATGTTTTCTTTGTTTTCTTTCTGTGGTATTGATGAGTCCTTGATGGCCACTACCTATTTTTGAGGAATTGTACTTCTGATTTCTAGTTGCTCCATCGGTTGGTAATGGCCATTAAGGACTCATCAATACCAGAAAAAAGAGAACTACGTCAATCAAGCATTGGCAAAGGCTGTCGAGAATTTCTCTCTGTTTTCTTTCTCCTCTTAGTTTTTTTTTTACTCTTTTTCTTCGTACTCTGTTCTATACTACCCTATCCAAGTCCGTATCAAAATTAAGCCATGCCCCATCCTCGGTTCCCCTCACAGCCAAATCGGCGCTAAGTCTCAGTAAGTATTTTTGTTTTTCTACACCAAGAAAAGGAGAAAAAAAAATCAGATGGGAATCCTAGTGAACTACCCACATATTGAAAGAAAAAGGCACTAAAATCAAAGAAGAAACAAACCAAATACTAGGGGAAAAATATCAGGGAACAGCCTAAACTGTTATATGCACTGGCATTCAAGGCATAAAAAAATCCAAGAAGAAAACCGAGACAAAGCATCTGCCCAAATCAATCGAGAACAATTATTTTAAAGAAAAAGCAATAACAAATAAAGAAGAGAATGGGGAAGAGCTCACTTATCATCCTTACTAACTAAACAGCTAAATCCCAAAACTCCATGCACCAAAAACCAAGACGGGAGCCTAGTAAAACAAAACATAAATCCAAAAAAAAAAAAAACAAAATGAAGGAATATTAAGGAACCTCATACCTTGGGGAATACTCATCATTATCCATCTCCAGAGCTATAAAACTCCCCATGAAAACCGAACAGAGACAGACACTTGGGAGAGAGATGGAAACAGGAGAACAAAAGAGAACAGGGGAGTGTTCTCTTCTCCCCTTCCCCCGATCAAATCGGTGCCAGAAAACAGAGATGACGAAAACAGAGGGTTTCTACGAAAATAAAACCTCATACGCATGAATCATGGCAAAAAAAAAAATTCCTAAACCATCGGTAGAAAGAAAGATTGGCAAAAAAAAATCCTAAACCATCGAAGAAAGAAAGATTGAAGGAAGCTCCGTAACGTTTCTCCTCTTTATCTTGCCAGATTTATGAAAAAAATACAAAAAATAAGCAAAAACCAGGAAAAGGAACTCACAAGGGGCTGCTATAAATGCTGGTGCTCATCCACGAAAACGGAGAAGATGCGTCACCGGTGCTCAGTCGTTGTTCGCTGTTCGCCACCGTCCCTTTTAGGGAAAAGAAGAAGACGAGAGGATGCTGTTGCCATCGTCCGTTTTAGGAAAAGGGAGAAGACGAAAGGATGGAGATAGATCGTGGGAAAAAAAGCTTCGTGGGTTAGGGGAAAAAAGCTTGACGGGCAACCTCGCCAATGAAAAAAAAAAACTCATTTCCAATGCCTTCTCCCAACCGTTCATTGGAAAAAAAAAATTCTCACGGTTGTCCCTTTTTCATTGGAAAAAATAGCGTATCACAATGTATTTCCAACGAATATAAATGTTTGTCAAAAAAAAATATTTTTTCCTATATATGATTTACTATCCGTAAGGAATAATTGTTGCAAATACCTTTTTTTTCTTGTAGTAACCGATCAGTTCGGTTCGATTCTGATAACTATACTTGAAAATTATAATCACAAATGATAAGCAAAAAGGTGAAAACTTAATGCTTGCTTTGTGGTGTTAATTTAAAATCCGTACATTTTCTAGACTAAATGACTTGGACATGATTTATTATGATGACATTTTTATGATTACTAGAAATGTTGGATGACCATTTTGGCAATGATTTTCTCATCTGGTTTTGCATATAGATGTCATTATATAATCTATAATATGTAGATATTCCTCAAATTAATTATTGATTTCTTGATCTGTTTAATGTTTTTTAGTTATTTGTAAAGGTGATGTGTGTAATATAGTGTCGGGAGGTAAAACCGTCATTGCATTAATATCCGTGCAAGAAGGCTAAGACCGACCTCCTCTTTTCATCTCCCTCGAGCTTCCAGTAGCTCGCCTCTCCCGAGCTCCCATAGCTCGGCTTCCCGAGCTTCCAGTAGCTCGCCTTTACCGGGCTCCCATAGCTCGGCTTCCCCCGAGCTTTCGTAGCTCGTCTCTCCCGAGCTCCCATAGCTCAGCTTCCCCGAGCTTCTGTAGCTCGCCTCTCCCGGGCTCCCATAGCTCGGCTTCCCCCGAGCCTCCGTAGCTCGTCTCTCCCGAGCTTTCATAGCTCGTCTCTCCCGAGCTCCCATAGCTCGGCTTCCCCGAGCTTCCGTAGCTCGCCTCTCCGAGCTTCCATAGTTCGGTTCTCCCGAGCTTCCGTAGCTCGGCCTCCCCGGACTCCCATACCTCGGCTTCTCCCGAGCTTCCATAGCTCGGCTCTCCCGAACTTCCTGTAGTTCGCTTCCCCGAGCCTCCATGGCCCGGCTTCACTGAACGACCCACGATTCAATACCCACCTCCGCGGAACCTGACGCGGGAGAGCCTAAGCCTACTATAACGGCACCCTAGGCAAGGAATCATGCTGAAATGGTCTAGAACCTATCAAGGCTACCTGAGACCTACACATCTACCAGATCTCAAGCATCAAGGAGCTCTCCCAGCCGTCGATCCCCTAACAGACAAGATACGGATCCCAACAGCCCCACAACGGCCTGATTCGATCCACTCCCATATCCTAACAACCTCTGAACCTTCCAGAAGGCGCTCAAGATCCAGGTGACAGTCTATAAATGGGACACTCCAGATTCCCTCAGGTAGGCACGCGTGTGCTCACACCCTCACTCCCCACTCTCCTGCTCTCGCCGGCAGCTCGTCGGTGCTCTCGCCCTCTAGAGCTCCGATTGGCCGCCCCCAGAGAGGCCTCCCGGAGAGATCCACCTCCCCACTTTCTGGTTGATCGCCGATTTTCTCCACTGACTTGAGCGTCGGAGGGTCTTCCGCGGAGGGCCACCCCCAACGCCTCTCGCGCGAGGACTTGTGTGCAGGTCCGCCCCTGGAGATCGACTGCGCCCGAGTCGGAGGACGGATCCCGGCGGCAACAGATTGGCGCTAGAGGAAGGGCCTCAAGTCCCATTAAAACTTGAAAAGAGGAGATAAGGATCTAAATCCGGAGTAGAACCTCTTTAATGGCCAACCGGAGAAGAGCAACCTCTGAAGCTCAAGATCAGGTCGCTTCCCAGAGGCCTGATCCGACGAGCGGTGTAGCGCCGCAACCTCCACCAGTCGAAACCCATCACCGCCTGCCATCCCGGTGACCCAGGACCAGTTTTCCTTGCTGGTCCAACAAGTTCAGACTCTGACCCACCTGGTCAGGAGCGCCTTATGGCTCCTCCTGCTCCACACTTTCATAAGGAAGCGGAGTTCCTTCTTCGCCGGACTTCCTCCTCCAGTCCGCACAAATCGCGGACCCCCCACATCGACCTAGAGGGGACAAGCCAGTCCCGCGAGGCGGTCACAATAGAGATCCTCCCAGATCTCGGCGAGCCCGGTCTCTCTCCCGGTGACCTCCCACCATGATTCGACGCCGTCTCTGCGATCTCTCGCCCAGCTCCTCCTCTGACCGGCGAAGAGGAGATCCGTCGTCAGATCCAGGAAATGCGTCAGGAGCTGGACGCCGCCAAGCAGGCCCATCCGCCCCAGCCCAAGGCGGAGCAGGGCATCCCTTTCTCTAAGGGATTATGGAGGAAGTGATTCCCTCCCATGTCAAGTTACCAGCCGTCGACCCTTACCACGGCTCTTCTGACCCGGACGACCATCTTAGCAGCTTCCGGTCAATAATGATGTTCCACGGAGCATCTGATGCGGTCCTCTGCCGCGCTTTCCCCTCCACCCTCAGAGGATCCGCCCGAACCTGGTTCAATGCTTTGAAGCCAGGTTCCATCGATTCATTTGACGAGCTGAGCCGCCTTTTTATTGGCCAGTTCGTCAGCAGCCGCCGCCACCGACGAAGATCTGACTCCCTCTCCGAAGTCAAGCAGAGAGAGGGGGAGTCCTTGAGGAATTATCTTGGCCGTTTTAATAAGGCCATGTTAGAGGTGGACCACCTTAATCATGAGGTGGCCATGTCCGCCCTGGCGGGGGAGTCTCGAAGGAAAGCGACTTCTACCTGGCTATGGAAGTCAGCTACCCCCCTGCCTCTCTGATATGATGGCCCTGGCGGACAAGTACGCTAGGGTCGAGAATCGCGGAGAGTTGCCCGCGCTGAGCAGGCAAAGAAGAAGGAGCCCAAAGTCCCCGACAGGCACCGTCCCGCCCGTCGACCAAGTCCGCCTCGCCGCCAAGAGTCCCTCCGCTGCCGCCAAGGAATCGCTCCCGGAGCCCTCCCAGGCGATTCGATCACTACACTCCGTTGACCGTGCCCCGGGCGCAAATCCTCATGGAGATAGAGCGCCAGCTCCCCCGGCCAGTGCCTCTCCGAGGGAACCCGACCCGAAGAGATCCCTACCAAGTACTGCCGCTACCATAGGGAGCACGGTCACGACACTGAAGAATGCTGGCAGCTGAAAAATGAAATTGAGAGGCTGATCCAGCGGGGGCGACTGAATCAGTTCAGGAGGGCGCCCGAGCACAACACAAGGAGGTGACCGCCAGCCCGAACTTCAACAACCTCCTCCTCCACCGAATCCGCCCGTGATCGGCCGCATTAACATGATTGAAGAGGCCGGCGGATCGAGCCCCAGGGGCGACAGTGAAGGATCAGCGCCAAAGAAGGCACGGACGGGCGAGCTCTCCTTCTCCGATGATGATCTCCTAGGGATACAGCTTCCCCATGATGACGCACTAGTTGTATCCCTCAATTTAAATAACTATGATGTAAGCCGAATCCTTGTTGATAGTGGAAGTTCGGTGAATGTTTTGTACCTCGGTGTGTTTGCCAGGATGAAATTACTCATGGAAAACCTTCGAGCCGTGGATTCCACCTTGATGGGATTCACAGGCGACGTCATCGTCCCGGAAGGGGTCGTCACCCTGACGGTCCGCGGGAACCTGGCCCCTTGTAGCCATTATCCAGACAGACTTCCTAGTAACCGACCTCAGATCTCCATACAATGCAATATTCGGCAGGCCCGGCCTAATGTCCCTCAAGGCAGTTGTCTCCATCCCGCATCTGTCCATGAAATTTCCCACCGAGCAAGGAGTTGGAGTTGTTCGAGGAAGTCAGGCCATGGCTCGGCAGTGCTTTCGTTACAAGCCTTCAGTCTAGAATGCCAGAGGTTGATGGGCTAGACGCTCGCGAGGACTTCGCCGAACAGAGGAGAACCGGCAGAGGAATTGGAGGAGGTGCCATTGGATGAGGCTCGTCCCGACCGAACCATAAAGATCGGGTCGCTGCTCAAAGGAGAGCCTCGGCGCAAATTGATCAGGTTCCTCCGAAGCAACGCTGACATCTTCGCCTGGTCCGCCTCCGACATGCCAGGGATCAGCCCCGAGGTTCTCGTCCATCATCTCAATGTGGACGAGATGCACAGGCCCGTCAAGCAGAAAAAGAGAGCTTCGCCCCGGAACGACAAAAGGCCATTGAAGAAGAGGTAGACAAACTCATCAAGGCTAATTTCGTCCGGGAGGTAAATTATCCGAGCTGGCTATCAAACGTCGTCATGGTGAAGAAGTCGAACGGCAAATGGAGAATCTGCATCGACTTCACCGACCTCAACAAAGCCTGCCCGAAGGACAGCTTCCCCCTCCCTCGGATCGACCAGCTCGTGGACGCCACCTCAGGCCACCAGATGCTGTCATTCATGGACGCCTATTCAGGCTACAATCAGATCCGAATGGCCCCTGAAGATGAAGAAAAGACCGCCTTCATAACCGACCGAGGTACTTACTGTTACCGCGTTATGCCTTTTGGTCTTAAAAATGCAGGTGCCACCTACCAGAGGCTGGTCAACAAAGTATTCAAGGAGCAAATCGGCCGGAATATGGAGGTGTACGTGGACGACATGCTGGTCAAAAGCAAGGAGGCATCACAGCATGTCGAGGACCTCACAGAGAGCTTTGCCACGCTGCGCAAGTACGGGATGAGACTCAACCCGACCAAATGTGCCTTCGGTGTTAACTCCGGGAAGTTTCTCGGCTTCATGGTCTCCCAGCGAGGTATCGAAGCCAACCCCCAGAAGATTCAAGCTCTCCAACAAATGGCGCCCCCGGCATCTGTCAAAGAGGTCCAACGCCTAACCGGGAGATAGCGGCCCTAAACCGCTTCGTGGCGCGGTCGGCCGAGAGATGCCTCCCCTTCTTCAAAACTCTCCGATCGGCCAAAAACTTCCAGTGGACTCCCGAATGCCAAAGGTCATTTCAAGATCTCAAGAAGTACCTCGGCTCGCCCCCACTCCTCAGTAGTCCGGCCCCAGGGGAGACCCTATTCTTGTACCTGGCTGTTTCGGAAGGTGCGGTTTGCTCGGTGCTGATCAAAGAAGAAGGCAAAGTCAAAAGCCGATCTACTATGTCAGCAGGCTACTCCGCGATGCGGAGACAAGGTACAGCAGAATTGAAAAGATGGTGTTGGCCTTAATCACCTCAGTTCGGAAGCTGCGGCCATACTTCCAAGCACATTCCGTGACGGTCCTGACCGACCAACCCATCAAGGCGGTGTCCACCGTCCCGAGACATCGGGGAGAATGACCAAGTGGGCCGTCGAGCTAAGTGAGCATGACATACATTTCAGCCTCGTCCAGCCATCAAAGCCCAGGTGCTAGCCGACTTCCTCCTCGAGTGTACCATCCCGGAGGACGGTTCTACCCCAGACTCCCCGAAGAACCAAAAGCTGGAGCCCGGTGGCTCCTCCATGTCGACGGGTCATCTAATGCCCATCGCTCCGGTGCGGGTCTGGTTCTCACCAGTCCGGAGGGGATAACCTTCGAATATGGCATCCGATTCTCCTTCCCGGCCTCCAACAACGAAGCCGAGTACGAAGCCCTGTTAGCCGGCCTCCGAATCGCCCGCAATCTGAAGGTGGAGAAGCTTAATGCCTTCACCGACTCTCAGCTGGTAGCCGGCCATGTACGAGGAGAGTTTGAAGCCCGGGAACCGAACATGGTTCGGTATCTTCAGGAGGTGCGGAGCCTGCTTCCCCATTTTGCCGAATTTGAAATCATTCAGATTCCCAGATCCGAGAATGCCCGCGCCGACCTACTCTCCCGATTGGCGACCGCGGAGTCAATGGATGCCGAGCAAAAGTTCCACCTGGAGACTTTGGAAAAGCCCAGCATCGCGGAAGCCGACCGAATAATGCAAGTTGAGGCCGAACCATCATGGTTCGACCCTATCCTCAAATATCTCAAGAAGGGTCGCTTCCGTCCGACCGAAGAGAGGCTAGAAAGCTGAAGCTGCAGGCCACTCACTACGTGTTGATTGACAACCAGCTTTACAAACGGTCTTTTTCCATGCCGCTGCTCAGATGCCTTCGCCCATCCGAAGCAGATTATGCTCTGCGCGAGGTACATGAAGGGATTTGCGGCAACCATCTGGGAAGCCGGTCCCTATGCCACAAGGTGCTGCGACAAGGCTACTACTGGCCGACCATGCAAAAGGATGCAGACGATCTAGTCCGAGCCTGCGACCCCTGCCAGAGGCACTCAAGCATCCAAAGGCTCCCTTCCGCCGAACTAGTTTCCATATCCTCCGCTTGGCCCTTTGCCAAATGGGGGATGGACATCCTCGGCCCATTCCCGCTTGCCACAGGACAGCGGAAATTTCTATTTGTCGCCATCGACTACTTCACCAAATGGGTCGAAGCGGAAGCAGTTGCACAAATTACCGAGGCACGGGCCAGAGATTTTGTATGGAGGTCCATCATCTGCCGATTCGGCCTCCCGCATACCATAATCACCGACAACGGTAAGCAGTTTGACAACTCTAAATTTGCCAGTTCTGTGAGGAGCATGGAATCCGTCACCACCTCACTTCGGTCGGGCACCCACAAGCCAACGGAGCGGCCGAAGTGACCAACAGGACCCTCCTTCAGGGAATCAAAGCTCGCCTCTCCAGAGCCCAAGGCAGGTGGGCGGAGGAGCTGCATCATGTCTTATGGGCCTACCGCACCACCCCGAGAATCCCGACAGGTGAAACCCCATTCCGAATGGCTTTCGGTACAGAGGCCGTTATCCCTGTGGAAATAGGCCTCCCATCGTTGCGGGTGGAAAGCTACTCAGAGGAAGCTAGCAACGAACAGCTCCGCACCAACCTCGACCTGGTAGAGGAGATCAGAGAGAAGGCCCGGATCAGAATGGCCGCTTATCAACAAAGGGTGGCCCGTTATCACGCCTCCAGAGTCAAAGGGAAAGCCTTCCTGCCCGGCGACCTTGTCCTCCGAAAGGCCTCTGTTTCCAAACCGCTGGAACAAGGAAAGCTGGCGCCAAACTGGGAGGGCCCGTACCAAGT
Source organism: Calamus simplicifolius (assembly GCA_900491605.1). Lineage (NCBI taxonomy): Eukaryota > Viridiplantae > Streptophyta > Magnoliopsida > Arecales > Arecaceae > Calamus > Calamus simplicifolius. The sequence goes on along the minus strand of UESW01001443.1, from coordinate 317,412 downwards.
AGCGGAGATCATTGGACCGGAACCTACAAGCTACAAGATTTGGATGGGAAATCCATTCCCCGGACGTGGAACTCGGACAATCTCCGTAAATATTATCAATAGGGTACGTCCTCTCCAAGTTATTTTCATATGCCTCATTATACTTCCTGTCGGCACATTTTTTCAATGCAAATCATTATGCACTACATTGCCAAAGATTGCAAAAAGAAATAGATGCTGCTTACCAATCCTCGGCACAACCGAGCTACTTGTCTGGACAGGAATTCTCCGAACCTTGGCAGGGCCAAGTAAAAATTCTCGAACCTCGGCTGGGCCGAGCAACAAATTCTCCGAACCTTGGCAGGGCCAAGTAAAAATTCTCCGAACCTCGGCTGGGCCGAGCAACAAATTCTCCGAACCTTGGCAGGGCCAAGTAAAAATTCTCCGAACCTCGGCTGGGCCGAGCAACAAATTCTCCGAACCTTGGCAGGGCCAAGTAAAAATTCTCCGAACCTCGGCTGGGCCGAGCAACAAATTCTCCGAACCTTGGCAGGGCCAAGTAAAAATTCTCCGAACCTCGGCTGGGCCGAGCAACAAATTCTCGAACCTTGGCAGGGCCAAGTAAAAATTCTCCGAACCTCGGCTGGGCCGAGCAACAAATTCTCCGAACCTTGGCAGGGCCAAGTAAAAATTCTCCGAACCTCGGCTGGGCCGAGCAACAAATTCTCCGAACCTTGGCAGGGCCAAGTAAAAATTCTCCGAACCTCGGCTGGGCCGAGCAACAAATTCTCCGAACCTTGGCAGGGCCAAGTAAAATTCTCGAACCTCGGCTGGGCCGAGCAACAAATTCTCCGAACCTTGGCAGGGCCAAGTAAAAATTCTCCGAACCTCGGCTGGGCCGAGCAACAAATTCTCCGAACCTTGGCAGGGCCAAGTAAAAATTCTCCGAACCTCGGCTGGGCCGAGCAACAAATTCTCCGAACCTTGGCAGGGCCAAGTAAAAATTCTCCGAACCTCGGCAGCCGAGCCAAAAACCTTGGCAGGGAATTCTCCGAACCTCAGCAAGGCCGAGTAAAAATTCTTCAGGTTAAGACACCGGCTGGAAACCGAAATACGCAGGCCCCGATTAAGCCGAGGGACTTCCAAATAGTCCCCAAAACTTCCGCCGGTTTAGAAAGAAGCACGCTGAGCAAAAACCGTCGACGCGCACAAAGAAGGCGCCTCCGGCAAACCCCTTAAAGGGTTCAATAAGCCCCGCGTAATCGGCCAAGAGCCCCGAGCAGAGCCAGGGAATTCCCCTCTGCTACTAAAATCTTTGGGTAAACGCCCCTATAACCCGTCGAACAAAGCGTCTACTCGACGCGTGAACCAGTGGAGCCACGCCGACTCCCCAACTATTATGCGAATGGCATGTTTAAAGCTAAAAACTCTTGAAAAAGAAGGTTACCCAAACAAAGCCTTTTTTCATTGATCGGGAAAAAGGGAGTACAAAAAGAGACAAGAAAAGCAAAAACAGAAAGCAAAAGTAACGGAGGCCCTAAATCAGGGTTCGGAGTCGCTCCCAGAGGCCAGCAGATCCTCCAGGCGCTCGGTGAGGTCGGCAACCTGCTGGCGAAGTGATGCGATCTCCTCCCTCTGCCGGTCTGCCACCCGGCGCAAGGCCTCCGCCTCCTTAGTGGATACATCCACGTACTCCTCGACGACCCTTACGAGCTGCTGTTGGCTCGCAAGGGTCGACGCCAGACCCAACCCGTCAACAGTGATTGTGGTACCCCCTCTGCGGGTGTAACAGACCGTCGAGTGATGCACGTAACTCTTCGGAGGATCGCCCTTGAGAAGCCATGGTCTAATACTATTTCAAGATCTGAACCGAGGAATGACTAAGACCACACCCCTCGGTCATATTTATACTTGCCAGGCGGGTATCTCGATCGGACGCACCGCAGCAACCGACCTACGAGAACTCGCCACGTGTCATCGCTTTATTGCCTGCGGAATCCGAAGGGTCATGCCCCATCCCGAGAGAGATCGGTAAGCACGTACGGATTATTCGGGAAACCCCCTGAACAGGATATTTTCCGATCTGCCGGCCCCCCATAATAAATGCTCCCAGCACTTCCCCAAGCTCTTTTTTCGGGAAGCGCGGAGGGAAGAAATCCAGCGTCTGGCCAGTGACTTGTCCCCTCGGGAAGGATAACGTCATAAATAAAGAAGCGTGACAACATACCGCTCGTTTCGCTCTGGCGCCCCTCACCAAGCGTCATAGAGACCTTACACTACGGCTCATAGTGGCAGCTAAGTCATTTCTCCGAGCCCTGAATCTCCGAACCTTGGCAGGGCCAAGTAAAACTTCTCCGAACCTCGGCTGGGCCGAGCTACAAGTTCTCCGAACCTTGGCAGGGCCAAGTAAAACTTCTCCGAACCTCGGCTGGGCCGAGCTACAAGTTCTCCGAACCTTGGCAGGGCCAAGTAAAAAGTTCTCCGAACCTCGGCTCCGCCGAGCTACAAGTTCTCCGAATTGGACCGAGCTATGAAATCTCCGAACCTCGGCTAGCATCTCCGAGCCTCGGCTGGGTCGAACGAATTCTCCGAACCTCGATAAGGCCGAGCCGCGAATATTCGAACGAGACAAAATACCAAGCTTCGAACCGAAGTAAGGAACGTGTTCCGCCGAACGATCTCCAAACCGCCGCTTGCGAACCTCGACTAGTTCGGATAGCGCGGGATCTTCGCCTAAGAACGAGCGAGGCACCCATGCCCAACAACAACAATAAGCTTGGCACAGAAGAAATAGAGATTGAGAAACAGAATAGAACTCTCTTTATTGCCATCAAAACCGGTTACAAATGCCTGAAAGGCGTTACAAGAGCATTGAAATGCATAAAATAAAGACGAATACAAAACTCGGGCAACTGCTCCAAAGCAGACCTGGGCAACCGTGATGCTCCGGCATCCGATGCCGAACCAGATAAGCCGCATCCAGTCAGCTCGAGCCGATAATAGCCGGGCGACATGGACCAATAGTTGCGGCCAGCTTCAGTCAATAATGATATCTCGGTGACCCAACCGAGATATCTGGGTGGCCATCCCAGACCACCCAACCGAGGGACCCCCCGGCGAGCAGGTAGGAAGCCAGCGGACCCTGGCATCGGAACGCTCTCCCAAACCGAGTGTGCGCCGCCCTACCTTGCCATGGCTCAAGGACAAGGTGTCGGCGGGCGGCACACTTTCACCCCTCCCCATGTGGCAAAAGATTCCCCAGGCGGCGAGCCCAGGAATCCAAATCAGGGGAGGAGGAGAATTCAAGCAAACCATGGGGAGCCCGCGTGCACCCCCTACCATACGTCTCCGAAGGGGAACCACAAAGGTCACACTGGAAGAGTATGTGTGCGCTCTCCGTGTGATCTCTGCGCCCTCCATGTGCGCTCTCCATATGATCTCCGGGACTCATCCCCTAAGGGCGAGCCATCCTTCGGCAGCTCCTTCATCGCCCCAACTATCCGGAGGCAAAGAGCTTGCAAGAGAAAAGCTCAGTCCTCCCACTCGCAGCAGCAGAAAAACGAGCATGATGAAAGCTCTAGTGGAAAAGAAACTTTTGGGGATGACTTAACACTACCCCACTTTCCCTTTTTATAGGCCAAAAATGACCGGGAACAATTACCAAGGCTATAAGCCCCGAGATTCAAACACCTGGGCCATACCTCCACGTGGCCTCCCAGGATGAAAGCAGCGCCCTATTGCGCGCCGAGCCCACCGCCTGAACTATGACGCATGCGAAGATTTCCTCTTAATCCCGAATCGCGATCATTAAATGCAGAGGATCGTCCACTGGCATTACGGAAACTGGCAGGATCAGGGGATCGTCCTACGAAAATAATGTCCTCCAATGGTAAACGGCTGCGTGCGCCGTACGTCAAAACGACCACATGGGAAAAGAGCACCTTCCGAAAGCACCAGAACAGCTTTATTCCCACAGTGCCGTATCATCAATTTTGGTGAAATAAAAACGATTTTCCTGCCTGGCAGAAGCAAAAAGAAAAACGAGAAGAACTTGTGCGACAAAATCGAAAAACAAAATGAGCACGAAGGCTACGTAAACTGTTCTTTCATTCAACGAAAAATGAAATGACCAAAGGAAGCGAAAAATACTTCGGCAACCACCTTCATACGTCGGCCCTAGCCGACCTAATCGGCCCTAGCCGACCTTGCTCGTCGGCCCTAGCCGACCTATTTTGCTCGTCGGCCCTAGCCGACCTATTTTGCGGCCCTAGCCGACCTTTGCTCGTCGGCCCTAGCCGACCTACTTTGCTCGTCGGCCCTAGCCGACCTATCTTGCTCGTCAGCCCTAGCCGATCTATTCCGTCTATCGGCCCAAGCCGACCTGCCCGACCAATCGGTCTTAACCGGCCGGCTTCATTTCTCGAGTTTTAATTAAGACTCAAACCGGGCCAGATCGCCTGTCGGTTCGCCGGTCAAGGCTATCGCCCCGCCTTGGGCCAAGCCAATGCATTCCCTCAATCCCGGAACAAAGATGACCAAAGAACATCAACGAGCCATAAGTCGCTCGCGATTGAGGCAAGACTGGGCGGCAACAGGGCCATACAAGGAAAAACACTTAAATGAAAATAGAGGGTTCATTCATTAAGAAACATCGTCAGACTTTCAAAAGCAAAATACAGGGGTGGCTCCTAAGGGCCGGGAACCACGTCAGTTTTGGAGGAGCCTTCGGTTACATCCGCAGAGGTGTGACTAGATTCGCCTTTTTCCAATACCTTTGCCCCTTCAGCGGCAGTTTGCGATCGTTCCTCAGAAGCTGCGGCTTCGCTGGGACCCGGGGCGGCACCAGGATCGGTATCGGAGACGTCGATATTCATCCTCCTCTTCTCCTTCGGACTCACCATCATCGGGAGCTTCAGTATCCAGAAAAGAGAGATCCCATTCTGGGTGCTCACTGGATATCTTATCTTTACATTCTTCCATTCCAAGTTGGAAGGCGTCAACGCCGATAGCGTCCTGCTTCCCCTTGAGTATGGCGAGCTGCATCTTAGCCTCAGCAGCCTGCTTCTCAGCCTCCGCAACTTGAGCCCGCAAAATAATGTTTTGCTCCTCGAACTCGCCGGCCCGCATCTCGAGTTCTGAGCTCTTATTGCGGTTGGACACGAGCTCACCTTGGAGAGCCCGATTCTCCAACCCTAACTTCGCCATCTGAAAAAACCAAAGTCAGTCGGCATCACAAGAGACCAGTAGAAGAAGCTAAAAAGGGGGAAATGAGATCGTACCTCCTCCTCTCGTCTGGCCAACCTCTTGGTCAGCTCCTCAGCCTCACCCCTGGCTCTTGTTCTGTCAGCCCCGATCAGCTCAACTCTCTCCTGCAGAGTATTGATCCTTAACTGTTTGGCTCCGGCCTCCTCCCGGGCTTGGGATAACTCGTTGCTCACCCGAGCTATCGTCCCTTGGTGCCATTTAGCGCCCTCCCTCAAGTGAGCAATTTCGCCATCGCGCCGCTTCAACTTCTCCTCCACTTCGCCGAGCATTCTGGTCAAGCGTTTTCTTTCGTCGGCAGCTTCCCTTCCCAGCCGACCCAAACTTTCACTATGTTCCCGCCGCATCGCCGCCACCTCCGCGGAATGTTTCGACTCAACTCTAGCCAGCTCCAAGCACGCGTTTTCGTTCTTCGCCAGGAGTTCCTGCAACTCCTCCACTCTACGCTTTTGCTTGGACACTTCGGCCAGGGCGACCTGGTGTGCCGCCCTTATCCCCTTCAAACTTCTATCACTAATAGCCATAAGTTCCTCGAACTTCTCGCGATTGGAGCTCGGCGTTGTCTCTCCTGGCCTGAATGCTGGCCCCCGTCGCCAAACTCAAACGCCAGCATATCGCCCGAGAAAGCAAAACACTCTGCAGGATAAAAAGTGAATAAATGAGGGTTAAGTCAGCCAGAATGTATCCACTACCCAGGAATGGCAACTCACCCGCGAGGCATAGGCCCGAGTCATCCTCATCAGGGTCGTATTGTCGATATCGGGAAGGAGATGGACACTTTCAGCCACGCCTTGCTGCCCGAACGCAGCATCAACCAACTCCAAATCTGCAAACTTGTCCGCCGAAGGATCTGCACCCGGATACAAGGCCGACCTCATTAAGGCGGAAAACGCCTCCTCAACACCAGCGCTCGAGCTACTGGGTTGACCGTCCCCGCCTGAGGGACCAACCTGGGCGACCTCCGTCTGAGAGGCCTCCAACCTCCCAGCCTCTTCTATCAAGGCCCTAGCTTGGACTTCTTCAGATAATTCGGCTAGCCCAAGCGCCAGCCTCCCCAAAATCTTTTTCGAGGGAGCCCCCATTGCGGGACTCCCACCTTGCTGCGCCCCTTCCTCCGACGCACCTTTCCCGGTCTCCACCATTTGCATCTCCTCCACAGGCTCCCCCGAGGCCTCAGTCTGGCCATCACTTGCGCCTCCCCTGCAGGCTCCGCCGAAGCCTCTATCTGGCCCGCTTCTTGAACTACCGCGAGCGACCCGGCTTCACTACTACCGGACTCCCCTGCAGAGAGACCAAGAGGGAGCTCTCCCTGAACCTCCTCGGCTGCAGCTGTCCCCTCTCCCTCTCCTGCTGGAGCCAGTAGTGGTCCCGCGGAGACGGAAGGGCCCTCAGAAACGACCGCTTCCGAGATCCGTCGCCGGTTCCTCTTTCATAGGGGGCGGTCAGAACCAACGGAGCCTCATCTGAACTATCCGATATCTCCAATACGAGAGGGCAAGGGATCATAGCTGTTCTCCCTGGATCCTCCTCCACCCCCGGCGCTCCTGTCGTGACCGCTCCGGCGTCCGGCGGGCTTCTTGCGGAGGTATGAGCCCTTTTCTCAGGCCTACCACTATCTGCGCCGCTGCTCTCCCCTGGGCGCTTTCCTCTCTTCCTCTTGGCGAGGCTCGACAATGCCGACCTCTTGGCTGAAAGAATGAAACACACACGATCAGATCCAAACACATTCATCGAGAAAACACACAGCGAAAAAAGGTAAAAGGGAGGACTCACCTTGCGGGTCCTGGGAGCTGAGCCCGGCTGCGAAAAGGGCTCCCTCCGATAACAGGTCGTTGGCCGAAAACACTTGGCCATTGCGAAGGACGTCCAAATCCCTCTCCTCCTGCGCTGACAAAATTGGATGTGTTTCCGCATCCCTAACAAAGTTCCCCCATTTCCGAGGGAAGTCGGAACCAATGTTCCCCTCTGCGATAACAAACCGGCTCTTCCATCCCTTAATAGAGGACGGCTTATCCACAATAACGTTGAAGGACCTCCGGGGTCCAATGTAGGGCCACTCTGATTTCCTCCCAGGTATCAGATGGTAGCAAGCGCGGAAAAGGGGAAGAGTGGCGACAATTTGAATTTGATGGCACATTGAAATAAATCCGATGATGCTTCGCCAACTGTTTGGGGCCACCATCGCCGGGCAGATGTTATAATGGGTCATGATTTCCTTCACCAAAGGATGGAGAGGGAAACAAAAACCTGCTTTCAAGCTGTCTTCATAAACGAAGACCCCAGACTCCAGATCTCGCGAGACCCTATCTCCAGACTCCGGCGCCCGCAAACGACATCTGAGGGCATGCCATACCATTGATGAATCCTTCCCAAATCCTCAGCGATGATCTCTGAAACCATGTCGTCGGGACTCATCGTCATCTTAACTGAGAAAAACTCCAGGCAAAACAATGGGTGTCGCGAAGGGCGGAGGGCGAAACTCTTCAAAGACAAAACAAAAGGATGCTGCAAACATGCATATATATAGTGCGGCTATCGCCTTGCTTCCCCGCTAAGGAAGCCGCCTTGAGAAGACGGGGCGTCCTGCCCGAGGCGTCCGGAACGCCTCGACAAACGTCGGATCGATCGGGATTCGCGACGTGGCGTATTCCCAACCGTCACTCGTGGGGGAGCCTTACCCACGAAGGCACGAGGACCCTACCGCATTAATTGAAGCATCATTGCACGGGCTGTCTAAATCAAATCGCCCCATACAAAGTGTGCCACCTGGACCTATACTCCCTATGCCCGAACCTACACTTTGAACTAGGGAGTGGAGGGCATGTGTTGGGGGGTAAAACCATCATTGCATTAATATCCATGCGAGAAGGCTAAGACCGACCTCCTCTTTTCATCTCCCTCGAGCTTCCAGTAGCTCGCCTCTCCCGAGCTCCCATAGCTCGGCTTCCCCGAGCTTCCAGTAGCTCACCTTACCGGGCTCCCATAGCTCGGCTTCCCCCGAGCTTTCGTAGCTCGTCTCTCCCGAGCTCCCATAGCTCAGCTTCCCCGAGCTTCTGTAGCTCGCCTCTCCCGGGCTCCCATAGCTCGGCTTCCCCCGAGCCTCCGTAGCTCGTCTCTCCCGAGCTCCCATAGCTCGGCTTCCCCCGAGCTTCCGTAGCTCGTCTCTCCCGAGCTCCCATAGTTCGGTTCTCCCGAGCTTCCGTAGCTCGGCCTCCCCGGGCTCCCATAGCTCGGCTTCTCCCGAGCTTCCATAGCTCGGCTCTCCCGAACTTCCTGTAGTTCGCTTCCCCCGAGCCTCCATGGCCCGGCTTCACTGAACGACCCACGATTCAATACCCACCTCCGCGGAACCCGACGCGGGAGAGCCTAAGCCTACTGTAACGGCACCCTAGGCAAGGAATCATGCTGAGAATGGTCTAGAACCTATCAAGGCTACCTGAGACCTACACATCTACCAGATCTCAAGCTATCAAGGAGCTCTCCCAGCCATCGATCCCCTAACGGACAAGATACGGATCCCAACAGCCCCACAACGGCCTGATTCGATCCACTCCCGTATCCTAACAACCTCTGAACCTTCCAGAATGCGCTCAAGATCCAGGTGACAGTCTATAAATGGGACACTCCCAGATTCCCTCAGGTAGGCACGCGTGCGCTCACACCCTCACTCCCCACTCTCCTGCTCTCGTCGGCAGCTCGTCGGTGCTCTCGCCCTCTAGAGCTCACGATTGGCCGCCCCCAGAGAGGCCTTCCGGAGAGATCCACCTCCCCACTTTCTAGTTGATCGCCGATTTCCTCCCACTGACTTGAGCGTCGGAGGGTCTTCCGTGGAGGGCCACCCCCAACGCCTCTCATGCGAGGACTTGTGTGCAGGTCTGCCCACTGGAGATCGACTGCGCTCGAGTCGGAGGACGGATCCCGGCGGCAACATATAGTATACGACTCACTCGAGTTATCAAGTCAACTTGTCCAAGCCAAAAGAAAATCAAACAGGGGCGAGTCAAGTTTGAGTCGCAAGTTTTCCAACCTTGAATCACGAAGATGCTGATCTTGATTTGGCGGCTGCAAATATAGTGAAAGGTGGTTTCTCTTATAGGTGACATTATGAGCCTGCCCCAAGGCAATCTTTTACTGGGGACAACTCTCAATGCCCTTTGTTTGAGTTCTTTCTGGTAACCATATCTTAATCTGTTAAAAAGCTTGAGAAGCAACAGAAGTTTGCAAAATAGAACATTTGCGTCTACTATCAACTAGCATTTATATGTATATATATAAAGCAGTCTGGATTCCAGTAATCAGTGTATAGTTCGCACTTCTATTAAATGTAGATTAATATTGAGGTTCTGCAGTCACTAATTTCAACCAGACAAACTGCTCTACTTTTGTTTGCTGCAGTGGTAAAAGATGCACAGCAGTTAAGGTTGTCCTAGTTATGGGATCAGTAGCTGATGCTCTTGTAGAGAAGGTGAAGGCCAAGGTGGCAAAACTCACAGTGGATCCACTGGAAGAGAATTGTGATATCACTCCAGCTGTATTGGAATCCTCTGCTAATTTTATTGAAAGTTTGGTTATGGATGCCAAAGAAAAAAGAAAAAAGAAAAAAAAAGAAGCCACATTTGGCCAGGATTCAGGAGAGAGGGGAACCTCATTTAGCCATTGATGTTAGATTATGTCCAACCCGATATAAGAATTGCTTGGGAGGAACCCTTTGGACCAGTCTTGCCAGTAATCAGGATTTTATTTTTTTTAAACCTATTGCATAAGTTGCAAAGCTCAGTTGTTTGATGTTATAATGCTTAAAAATCTTTTATTTTACTATAAACCAGGAAACAAAACAATGACAAAAAAGTTTAACAACTTGCTGGTTGATGTAAATATGTTTTCTTACAAGATATATATGAAAGTTTTCCTTGATATGTTTTTATTTGTTTACTTTTGTATAATTTGTGAACCAAAGCAGTACTAGCATGGTCCATGTAAGGAAAGGAAAAGGATTTTGTACTGTCATGCTTCTTGTGATGGAACAAAATGAGCTGTCAACTTCCCTCTACTGACCTACCAAAGTTTGGGGGACGGCTGGCTTATTTCAAAACATATAAGAAAATAGTTTCCATATCAAAGAAACTTATTTACTATTCCGTAACGTCTATTTCTAGCTTAGCAGTTGATAGCATTACTTTGGGCTTCTGCATTAGCAATTCAAAGGAATGAATATTTTCAAGGGTTGTGATGACTGCTATCATGAAATTTGGCCCTGCTCAAGCCTAGCAAGGAGCGCATGCCAAAACTTAAACGTTTGATTTCGGTCCCATGCTTAATATTCTTATTCATTAATGATGAGGGATAAAATCATCATTGCATTGTTGACCACTCACATCGGCGATGAGGTCACGCTCAGTCCAAATGCCCTGCTTGCCAGCTGGCCGGCTAGCACGACATTCTAGCAACAAGAGTCTCCTCATAATGAAGAAAGAGAACAAGAGGAAAAAAAGGGCCACATCATATGCGTGGGTTCTCCCAAGGGCCCCCTCATTAATATCTGACAGTCAAATCAATAGGCTGGAGCATTTAATGGTGCAGAAACGGTCATAATGACTTAGCCAGCATTTAATGGAATAAAAAGAGAGGAGAAAGCATACTTTGGCCAACATGCCTCAGAAAATATAGTTCGGCAAATATACTTCGGCCAACATAGCTCGGCCATCATAGCTCGGCCAGCATAGCTCGGCCAGCCTCAGCCTCAGCCAGCTTCAGCATAGCTCGGCCATCATAGCTCGGCCAGCATAGCTCGGCCAGCCTCAGCAAGCTTCAGCATAGCTCGGCCAGCATAGCTCGGCCAGCCTCAGCATCAGCCAGCTTCAGCATAGCTCAGCCAACATAGCTCGGCCAACATGCCTCGGCAAATATAGTTCGGCCAACATGCCTCGGCAAATATAGTTCGGCAAATATAGTTCGGCCAACATGCCTCGGCAAATATAGTTCGGCAAATATAGTTCGGCCTCCGCAACCACGCTATGTCTTTTGCATCAAGGCATTTATGACTCATAAGGCCACATATATCCACCTGCTTTAAGGCATTCAATGCCTTACTTTCTTCCCTGCATTAAGGCATTTATGGCTGCCACGTTCGCCCTTTATGCCTCGGCACCTACCTCCGCCGAGCCTCCGTCAGCCATGATGACTGAACCACAACACCTCTGCGGAATCTGGCGCGGGAGAGTTCAAATTCACTGTAACAGAATAAGATTCCAAACAAGGAATCATGCCAAAACGTGGCCTAGGACCTACAATAGTGGCCTAGGGACCACGCAGCCACTGAGTCTCGAGCCATCGGCCAGCTCTCCCCGCCTCCCAGCCGTCGATCCTCTAACTAACCAGATATGGATCCTACCGGCCCTGTAACAACCTGATTCGAATCCGTTTCGAATCCCAACAACTTTCAGACCTCATCCAGAGCACGTCCAAGAAGTCAGGTGACCGCCTATAAATACTACCACCCTCAAGCCTCTCAGGTACGGCTATTCTACGCCCATTTTTCATTCGCAGTTCTCACACTCCGCCATGAAAGCTCCCACGAGAGCTCGGAGGAACTCTTCCTGGGAGATCCTTCTCCCCATATTTGTTGATTGCTGGTCTCCACTGACTTGGGCGTCGGAGGGTCTTCCGCAGAGGGCCACCCCCAACGCCTCTCGCGTGAGGACTGTCTTGCAGGTCCGCCCAGGAGGGAGCCCGCGCTGCAGCCTCGATCGCGCCCGAGCCGGAGGACAGATTTCAGCGGCAACAGATTGGCGCTAGAGGAAGGGCCTCAAGTCCCGTTAAACTTGAAAAAAAGGAGACAAGGATCTCGATCTGGAAGAGAACCTCTCCAATGGCTAATCGGAGAAGGGCAACTTCTGAAGCCCAGGACCAGGTCGCCTCCCAGAGACCCGATCCGATGAGTATCGTGGCACTGCCGTTGCCACCAGCTGAGACTCCATCGCCACCAGCTATCCCAGTGACCCAGGACCCGTTCGCCACACTGGTCCAGCAGGTCCAAGCCCTGACCCGTCTGGTTCAGGAGCGCCTTACAGCTCCCCATCCAGTTATAGCTGCCCCTGCTCCATGCCTCCTCGAAGAGGCCGCAGCTCCTCTTTCTCCAGCCACTTCTTCTTCTGGTCCGCATGGAGTTGCGGACCCCCCATGTCGACCTAAGGAGGCCAGACTAGTCCCGCAAGGGGGCTGCGACAAGGATCTCCCCAGATCTCGGCGGGCCCGATTCATCTCTCCGGTGTCCTCTCGCCACGACTCGACGCCGTCTCCGCCTTCTCCCTGCCTTGGCACAACAGATCGGCTTCCATAGCCGCGCTATGCGCACCAAGGCATTTATGGCCTCATAAAGGCCATGTGCATCTACCTGCATTTAATGCCTTATCTCCTTCCATCATTAAGGCATTTATGGCTGCAACGTTGCCCCTTGGCACCTTTTGCGTGAGGAAGGATGGCGTCATAAAGCCAAGACAAGGAGTTCTTGACTCCATGCTTCACAGAAGTCCAACATCCAGCTTCAACCTCGGCCAGTGGAATCTACCACACAGAGAGTTCCCACAGGCGAGACCCCGTTCCGGATGGCCTTCGGCGTAGAAGCTGTCATCCCCGTGGAGATAGGACCCCCCTATCCGCGGATGCTATCATGCCTCCAGAGTCAAAGGGAGATCTTTCTCGCCCGGCGACCTTGTTCTCCGGAAAGCATCTGTCTCCAAACCGCTGGAGCAAGGAAAGCTGGGGCCAAACTGGGAAGGCCCCTACCAAGTGGCGGAGATCATTGGACCGGGAACCTACAAGCTGCAAGATCTAAACGGAAAGTCTGTCCCCCGGATGTGGAACTCGGACAATCTCCGTAAGTATTATCAATAGGGTATGTCCTCTATAAGCCCATTTTGATATGCCTTATTATACCTTCCTGTCGGCACGTATTTTCGTAATTTGCAACGTGAATCATCACACATTATGTTGCCAAAGATTGCGAAAAGAAACAGATGCTGCTCACCAATCCTCGGCACGACCGAGTTGCCTATTTGCAATCTCCGAACCTAATTCTCCGAACCTTGGCAGGGCCAAGTAAAACATTCTTCGAACCTCGGCTGGGCCGAGCGAACCTTGGCAGGGCCATTCTCCGAACCTTGGCAGGGCCAAGTAAAATATTCTCCGAACCTTGGCTGGGCCGAGCAACAAATTCTCCAAACCTTGGCAGGGCCAAGTAAAATATTCTTCGAACCTCGGCTGGGCCGAGCAACAAATTCTCCGAACCTTGGCAGGGCCAAGTAAAAATCTCCGAACCTCGGCTGGGCCGAGCAACAAATTCTCCGAACCTTGGCAGGGCCAAGTAAAAATCTCCGAACCTTGGCAGGGCCAAGTAAAAATCTCCGAACCTCGGCTGGGCCGAGCAACAAATCTCCGAACCTTGGCAGGGCCAAGTAAAAATCTCCGAACCTCGGCTGGGCCGAGCAACAAATTCTCCGAACCTTGGCAGGGCCAAGTAAAAATCTCCGAACCTTGGCAGCGCCAAGTAAAATATAATCTTGAAGGCTCGGCTACAACCAAGTAACGGTCTCCGAACCTTGGCAGCGCCAAGTAAAATATAATCTTGAAGGCTCGGCTACAACCGAGTAACGGTCTCCGAACCTTGGCAGCGCCAAGTAAAATATAATCTTGAAGGCTCGAAAATACCGAGTAATTATTTGAAGGCTCGGCAACACCGAGTAATTTATTATTTGGAAGCCTCGGTTACAACCGAGTAGCATCTTGGAAGGCTCGGAAACACGAGTAATTATTTGAAAGCTCGGCAACACCGAGTAATTTATTATTTGAATCTCGGTTACAACCGAGTAGCATCTTGGAAGGCTCGGCAACACCGAGTAATTTATTTGGAAGCCTCGGTTACAATCAAGTATTTGGAAGCCTCGGTTACAACCGAGTAGCATCTTGGAAGGCTCGGCAACACCGAGTAATTTATTTGGAAGCCTCGGTTACAACCAAGTGGCATTTGGAAGCCTCGGTTACAACCGAGTAGCATCTTGGGAAGGCTCGGCAACACCGAGTAATTTATTATTTGAAGCCTCGGTTACAACCGAGTAGCAATTAATATTTGGAAGCCTCGGTTACAACCGAGTAGCATCTTGAGAAGGCTCGGCAACAACCGAGTAATATATTTCTAAAGGCTCGGCAACAACCGAGTAATAAATTCCAGAGCATCGGCCAAAGACCGAGTGATATATTTCTGAAGGCTCGGCAACAACCGAGTAATAAATTCATCCATAAAAGTACGCTCTTTCTAGACCCATTTTTATTCATTGAATTAAATTCAGTTTTTAAAAGGCCTGCAAAATTTTTATAACTCTCCTTGAAAGTTACAATGAGAAGCAGGTCATAAAAAGCCCCGCCAGAGCCAGAGTGCATCTCTTATTATCAAAAGCCCGGTCAGAGCCGGAGTGCATCTCTTATAATCAAAAGCCCCGGCCAGAGCTGGAGTGCTTCTCTTATTATCAAAAGCCCCGGCCAGAGCCGGAGTGCATCTCTTATTATCAAAAGCCTCGGCCAGAGCCGAAGGGCATCACCTATTAACAGAAACCTCGGCCAAGACCGAGTGACATGTCAGAACCCTCGGCTAAAGCGAGGGAATTTTTTATTGATCTTCAAAAGCCCCAGCCAGAGCCGGAGTGCATCTCTTATTATCAAAAGCCCCGGCCAGAGCCGGAGTGCATCTCTTATTATCAAAAGCCTCGGCCGAAGACTGAGTGATATATTTCTGCAGCCTCGGCCAATCCGAGTGATACAGCACTAAAGCTTCGTCCCAGCCGGATAATTTCTCGGACACTCTAGTGCAACTAAAGCACCTTATTTACTTCAGCAAGAGGGCCGCCCAGGCCTTTCTCTAACCTACACAGAGATAAATACTTCCTCTACAGAGGATCGAATGACACGTCCCCTAAATAAGATTGCTCCAGAATTCTACTCCCTATATCCGAAATTACACTTCGGACTAGGGAGTGGGGGGCATGTGATGAGGGGTAAAATCATCATTGCATTGTTGACCACTCACATCGGCGATGGGGTCGCGCCCAGTCCAAATGCCCTGCTTGCCAGCTGGCCGGCTAGCACGATATTCTAGCAACAAGAGTCTCCTCATAATGAAGAAAGAGAACAAGAGGGAAAAAAAGGGCCACGTCATATGCGTGGGTTCTCCCAAGGGCCCCCTCATTAATATCTGGCAGTCAAATCAATAGGCTGGAGAATTTAATGGTGCAGAAATGGTCATAATGACTTAGCCAGCATTTAATGGAATAAAAAGAGAGGAGAAAGCATACTTCGGCCAACATGCCTCAGAAAATATAGTTCGGCAAATATACTTCGGCCAACATAGCTCGGCCATCATAGCTCGGCCAGCATAGCTCGGCCAGCCTCAGCCTCAGCCAGCTTCAGCATAGCTCGGCCATCATAGCTCGGCCAGCATAGCTCGGCCAGCCTCAGCCTCAGCCAGCTTCAGCATAGCTCGGCCAGCATAGCTCAGCCAGCCTCAGCATCAGCCAGCTTCAGCATAGCTCAGCCAGCATAGCTCGGCCAACATGCCTCGGCAAATATAGTTCGGCCAACATGCCTCGGCAAATATAGTTCGGCAAATATAGTTCGGCCAACATGCCTCGGCAAATATAGTTCGGCAAAATAGTTCGGCCTCCGCAACCACGCTATGTCTTTTGCATCAAGGCATTTATGACCTAAGGCCACGTATATCCACCTACTTTAAGGCATTCAATGCCTTATTTTCTTCCTTGCATTAAGGCATTTATGGCTGCCATGTTCGCCCTTTATGCCTCGGCACCTACCTCCGCAGAGCCTCCGTCAGCTATGATGACTGAACCACAACACCTCTGCGGAATCTAGCGCGGGAGAGTTCAAATTCACTGTAACAGAATAAGATTCCAAACAAGGAATCATGCCAAAATGTGGCCTAGGACCTACAATAGTGGCCTAGGGACCACACAGCCACTGAGTCTCGAGCCATCGGCCAGCTCTCCTCGCCTCCCAGCCGTCGATCCTCTAACTAACCAGATATGGATCCTACCGGCCCTGTAACAACCTGATTTGAATCCGTTTCGAATCCCAACAACTTTCAGACCTCATCCAGAGCACGTCCAAGAAGTCAGGTGACCGCCTATAAATACTACCACCCTCAAGCCTCTTAGGTACAGCTATTCTACACCCATTTTTCATTCACAGTTCTCACACTCCGCCATGAAAGCTCCCACGAGAGCTCGGAGGAACTCTTCCTGGGAGATCCTTCTTCCCATATTTGTTGATTGCTGGTCTCCACTGACTTGGGCGTCGGAGGGTCTTCCATAGAGGGCCACCCCCAACGCCTCTCGCGTGAGGACTGTCTTGCAGGTCCGCCCAGGAGGGAGCCCGCGCTGCGTCCCGACCGCGCCCGAGTCGGAGGACAGATTTCAGCGGCAACAATTAATTACTACAGTACATCTACGTAATGATCCAAGTCTTATGAGGATGAACGTCGAAATATCTCACTCTAGAGAGATTCAAGAATTAATCTTATTTGTTCTATTTTGGCTCAATATATATATTATAGTATTAATTTTAAATAAATTTAATTTATTATATAGATATATTTTAAAAGTTTAAATATTTTTAAAATTTTAATAAATTCTACAAATAATTTTTTTTTAAAAAAAGCATTATAAGTACTAAAATACGCAAATCCAAACGACATAGAATGTGGAGTGTTTTATTTTATGAAAAATCTAAATATCTATGTCTCATGAAATTTAAGAACTTGCATTTAGGCTGGCTTTTTAACATTCGTTGCTGCATTTATTATGGTGATAACTGGCTGATTCTAACGTGGTACGTGGATGTGTTTTTATAACGAACATTAACAAAAGTACAATGATCAGTGATGCAATGAAGGAACCGTTTAGATTAATTTGGAATCAAAAAAGATATGCTGTATCGAAAGACGATGCAATAAGCATGCATCAGACGCATGAATTGATTGTGCGCGCATGCCACCACGTGTGTGGAGCCTTTGAAACCAGGACATGAGCCTGACCATTTCTCGTTCCAGGTATAAAGTCTCTCTAATGACCATTTCAAAAGCCTTGGATTCCCAATTATGTTGTGTTAACCATGATATGGCTTGTGCATTGCAGGGTCTGAAGGACAGTGGCATTGATCACAGGGAATTACTAACAGTATCAATATGATGGCGAAAATTAAGAGCAAAGTTATTAAGTTACCATCTCCGCCTTGCACAATGGGTTGAACTAAAGTAGATGGGTCCCCTTGGTGAATAAGCCTGACAAAGTTGTTTGCCTTTTCAGTTTTAGTTTCAGTTAAATTTTGGTGTTAGTCAATAATAAGTAGCAGAAAATGCTAATTACTCTAGATTGAGCTGATATATGTTTAGTTTTTGTATTTATGAAAAATTACATTACCATGATGGGAGACTGGTGTATTTCTTGAGATGATGGTTTTGCAAGTTGATAATGATAGGATCTAAGGATGTCATATATGCAATCAGAACACTTAGTAATGATAATAACATTTTCATATCTGTTTGTATCATTATGAGAGGTGCAAGAGCTTCAACGAAGCTAAGTCTGTTGGGCTCATGGCCTATTTTTTCAGCCCATTAGGGCTAAAAGGGAGCGCCTCTCTTTATCACATATATACATTTCCTTTTATTCTCTTTTGGTTTTAGATGGTTAGCCATCAAGTAAGAAAAGAAAAAAAAAGTACCGTGAAAATTTGTGAAGGAGGAGGGGACTTTCTGGAAGGACTTCCCAGAAATTCGTGAGATATTCCTCACGCTTCCAAATCATGTCCAGACGGTGTTTTCCATAGGAGAAGATGTGCATTTCCATGGGAGCTTTGGGAGCACAGCGAAGCGTCATCCTTCTTTTGAGCGGTGGATTCCAAGAGAAGAAGAAAAGAAGGAAAGAAAATAAGAAAGTAATGCAAGAATCCGTATCTTGGTGACGTAATCCTTATATCCCTATTATTCTCTTGTGATTATTTCTCAAGTCCAGGCAAGGGACTTTGAGATTTTGATATTTATTATTTTATAGTAGATCTTCTTCTCTAGCTTGCCCGTAGTTTTTTTCCTTTATCTTGGAGGGATTTTTCACGTAAATCTTGGTGTTTCTTTGATTGTGTGGTTTGCGCATTTTATTTATTATTCCGCTGCGTATTACGATCTGCTAGTATTTGCTCGTATACGATTCTTTCCCATCAACTGGTATCAGAGCTTGTGAATTTTTGTGTGCGAGCATGGAGGCCGATAATATTTCTCGCATGATCAGTCTAAATGAAAATAATTGGATGATATGAAAATCGAGGATGGAGGACCTCTTGTATTGCAAAGATCTATATGGACCTTTGGAAGGGGTCAAAGCAAAGCCTGTTACAATGACAAATGATGCTAGGATCATGTTAGATCGGAAAGCAGTCAGTTTTATTCGGCAGTAGTTGGATGATAGTGTCTTTCACCATATTTCTACTAGACTTTTGCAAACTCTCTTTGGAAAAAGTTAGAAAGTCTCTATGAGAGAAAAACAGCTGGCAACAAGGCTTTCTTGATCAGAAAACTAGTGAATCTAAAATATAAAGAGGGTGTTTCTATTGCTGAGCATTTGAATGAAATGCAGAGTATTCATAACCAGTTATCCTCTATGAAAATGTCTCTTGATGATGAGTTGCAGGCATTGTTACTTCTCAGTTCATTGCAAGAAAGTTGGGAGACACTGGTGGTTTTCCTCAGTAATTCTGCACCAGACGGTGTTGTTACCATGAGTCAAGTAACAGGCAATTTGTTGAATGAGGAGTTGAGGAGGAAGAATTCAGCAACTTCTCAGATTGATTCACAGACACTTGTCTCAAAGAATAGAGGACGATCAAAGTCTATAAATAGAGACAATTCATACAAAGGTAGAAGCAAATCAAGGTCAAGAAAAGATATTACTTGTTACAATTGTGGTGAGAAAGGGCACTACAAGAATCAGTGTAAGAAGCCTAAGAAGAGCAAGAAAAAGTCAAAAGAAGTGAAGGATACAGAGTCAAAGGAAAATATCACAACTACAGTGCAGAGTGATGATTATTTGATTTTTTCTACTTTTGATGGTATCTTCTCATGTGAGTGTCAGAATCACGAGTAGGTGATTGACACAGGTGCTTCTTATCATGCTACACCATGGAGGGAGTTTTTTTCTACCTATAGGACTGAAAATTTTGGTGTTGTCGGGATGAAAATCAAGGCACAACAGACATCATTGGCATGGGTGACATCCACATGAAGACCAATCTTGGCTGTAAGTTGGTACTCAAGGATGTAAGACATGTGGTTGACTTGAGGCTAAATTTAATCTCAGTTGAAAGACTTGACGATGAAGACTTTGATAGCATATTTCATGAAGGGCAATGGAAGCTCAGTAAAGGTTCACTTGTTGTAGCCAGTGGAAAGAAATGTCATACTTTGTACATGTTGCAGGCTAAAGCTTATGGTGAACAGTTGAATGCTATAGAGAAAGACTTCAGCATGGAGTTGTGGCATAAAGACTGGGACATATGAGTGAGAAGGGGCTGCAAGTTCTTTCCAAGGGAGAAGTTCTACCAGACTTCAAAGGTGTACATCTGAACCCATGCGTTGATTGTTTGGTTGGCAAGCAACATAGAGTTTCTTTTGCTAGTCATGCTTTGTCTAGAAAAATGCATGTTTTGGATCATGTCTATACAGATGTTTGTGGTCCTTTGAGGACAAAAACTCCTGATGGATCTGTTAATATTCAGGTATCAGTGGTGCACTTTATTTTGTCGCTTTTATAGATGATTTTTCTAGAAAAGTTTGGGTCTATGGTTTAAAGACCAAAGATCAGGTTATTAATTTTCAAAGAGTGTCATGCCGGAGTTGAAAGAGAGACAGGAAAGAAATTGAAATGCATAAGGTCAGATAATGGTGATGAATACACATGGTTATTTAATAATTATTGCAGATCACATGGCATTCAGCATGAGATGACAGTACCCGGTACTCCTCAGCATAATGCAATTGCAGAGAGGATGAATCGCACCATCATGAAAAATATCAGATGTATGCTTTCACAGTCCAAGTTACCTAAAAGATTTTGGGATGAGGTATTGAAGACAACAGTTGATGTAATAAACTTGTCACCATGTACAGCTCTAGATAGTGATGTTGCAGAGCGTGTATGGTCAAGGAAAGATGTCTCTTACAAGCACTTGAGAGTGTTTGGTTGCCGTGCATTTGCACATGTTCTAGACATTGAGAGGTCCAAGCTGGATGGTAAGACAAAAGAATGTGCTTTACTTGGTTACTCACATGATGAGTTTGGTTATAGATTTTGGGATCCAAAAAGGTAGAAGGTGTTCAGAAGTAGAGATGTGATATTTTTTGAAGATCAAATCCTTCAAGACTTCAAGAAGGAGGTGCCAGTCAAGTCTTCTGCAGGAGGATTAACAGACTGTGATCCAGTTACTCCTCCAGTATATCAGGGTGATGGGGGAGATGTGCAAGAAAATAGTGTAGAGCAGATGTTAATTGATCACCTGTAGGATATGTTGAGCAGCAAGAAGATCAAGAGCAACCTCCTACAGAGCCTCAGCTAAGAAGATCTACCATACAGAGTCAGCCTTCCAAAAGGTATTCTACATATGAATATATAATGCTTATTGACGCAGGTGAACCAAAATGTTATCAGGAGGCAGTTGAAAGTGAGCAAAAAAGGGAGTGGTTAGTAGGTATGCAGAAGAAATGGATGCCTTACAGAAGAGCCACACATATATTTAGTAGAACTATCAAAAGGAAGGAAGGTTTTAAAGAACAAGTGGGTTTTCAGGTTAAAGACTCAACAGCAGTGTTCTCAACCAAAGTACAAGGTCAGACTGGTTGTGAAAGGCTTTAGTCAAAATAAAGGTATTGACTTTGAAGAGATTTTTTCTTCTGTTGTTAAAATGTCTTCAATTCGTGTTACTCTAGGTATTGCTGCTCGTCTAGACTTGGAGGTTGAGCACTTAGATGTGAAGACAGCTTTTCTTTATGGTGATTTGGAGAAAAAATCTATATGGAGCAACCAGAAGACTTCAAAGTCAAAGGTAAAGAAAATCTTGTCTGCAGATTGAAAAAAGTTTGTATGGACTGAAGCAAGCTCCAAGGCAGTGGTACAAGAAATTTAATTTGTTTATGGCTGAAAATGGATACAAAAGAATGGCTTCAGATCATTGTGTGTATATCAAATGGTTTAGTGAGGATTTTATCATACTCCTACTTTATATTGATGACATGCTTATCCTTGGAAAAGATATGTCTATGATTGACAGGTTGAAGAAGGAGCTGAGTCAGTCATTTGCAATGAAGGATATAGGACCAGCAAAGCAAATACTGGGCATGCAGATTTTCGTGATAGAAGAACTAAGAAAATATGGTTGTCACAGGAAAAGTACATTGAGAAGGTATTGGATAGGTTCAGTATGAGCAATGCAAAGCCAGTTATTTTTCCTCTTGCAGGTCACTTCAGGTTGTGTTCAGAGCAGAGTCCTTCAAGTGATGAGGAGAAGGAGAAAATGAAAAGGGTTCCTTATGCTTCAGCAGTCGAAAGTTTGATGTATACGATGGTATGTACAAGGCCAGACATCGCATACGCAGTGGGTGTTGCTAGCAGATTTCTTGCAAATCCAGGAAAAGAGCATTGGCAGTAGTGAAGTAGATTTTCAGATATCTCAGAGGAAGCTTCAAAGTTTGTTTAAGCTTTGGGGGTAGTCCACCTGTGCTGATTGGTTACACAGATGCAGATATGGCAAGAGATATTGATACAAGGATGTCCACATTATGTTTCATACTTACTTTTGCAGGGAGAGCTGTGTCATGGTAATCCATATTGCAAAGGTGTGTAGCTCTCTCCACTACAGAGGCAGAATATATTGCTGCTGCCGAGGTATGTAAGGAGATGCTATGGATGAAAGAATTCTTATATGAATTGGAGCTGAAACAGAAAAATTATATGGTACATTGTGACAGCCAAAGCCCCATCCACTTGTGCAAGAACCCAACTTTTCATTCCAAGTCAAAGCATAGATACCACTGGATTTGAAATGTGTTTGAAGAGAAGCAGTTGCAGCTTCAGAAAATTCACACAGATGAAAATGGGACAGACATGTTGATAAAGACCTTGTCAAAAGAAAGGAAAAAGATATACTGACAGCTGGTCGGCATGATTTTACACTAAGAAAACATGAGATAACCTCCCTTATGGGCTGAAGGGGGAGGTTGTTGGGCCCATGGCCTATTTATTCAGACCATTAGGGCTAAAAGGGAGCACCTCTCTTTATCACATATATACATTTCCTTTTATTCTCTTTTGGTTTTAGGTGGTTAGCCGTCAGGTGAGAAAACAAAAAAAAAAGTACCATGGAAAATTGTGAAGGAGGAGGAGACTTTTTGGGAGGACTTTCCAGAAATTCGTGAGATATTTCTCACGCTTTCATATCACGTACAGATGGCGTTTTTCATAGGAGAAGATGTGCATTTCCATGGGAGCTTTGGGAGTGCAGCGAAGCTTCATCCTTCTTCTGAGCGGTGGATTCCAAGAGAAGAAGAAGAAGAGAAGGAAAGAAAATAAGGAGGTTGTTGACCCAATTATTGATTTTGATGATTAAGAAAAGACATGAGTATATTCATTTTGTTTCTAATATATTTAACAAGTGTTTCAGGGATTAAAAATGTTTGATCAATCAAAAAGAATAAAGAAACATGTTTTGAATCAATGTTTTAAAAGAAATTTTCAAAGTTCAGAGCCTGGAGTCGACACCCAAATAGTCAGGAGCCGACCCCAAGTGTATCAGAAGGTTTCTGGTATTTTGGCACGGTCTGGAGTCGACACCCAAGGTTTCGGAGCCGACTCCAACCTGAGATACAGAGAAGTGCATTCTATTTCAATTTCTGGAGCCGACACCTGAGATTTCGGGAGCCGACACCTGAGTTTCTGGAGCCGACTCTAACCTGAGAATAGAGAGCGTGTTTTATGGACTTTTCTGGAGCTGACACTTATAGTTTCTGAAGCCGACTCCTGAAAGCGACGAGCCGACACTTACCTTTCTCGGAGCCGACTCCCCAACAACTTTTTCTTTACTATTTTGAACACCCGACTTGGAGCCGACACCTGAAAAGTTGGAGCCGACTCCAACCTGTCAGGAACGAATTTTTTATCTGTCAGAACGTACTTAACGGTAAGATTTCTTTTCACCTAACCTCTAACGGCTATTTTCTTTGTATGTAGAAGAATTAAAACATCTCCAACGGCTATATTTTCCATCTAAAACTTGGATTAAGGAGATCTATAAAAAGGGGGAAAACCGTCCGTTTGAAGGATAAGGATAGAGAGGAAAAATAGAAAAAGGAAAAGGAAATATTTTGTGAAAAATCCAAAAAATCATGAGAGAGAAATCAAAAGGAAAGACTCAGAGCTTACTTCAACCAATCCAAGAGAGTCCAAAGAGAAATCCAAGGCATTCAAGTTCAAAATCGAAGGATTTTCCAAGTGAAGAAAAAGAAAGCAAAAGCCCTGATTTTCCCAACTTCTCAACTACAATCCTTGTGAAGAATCTGAGCTGAGGCCTGATTCAATATTTCAAAGGAGAAGAGGAAAAGAAGAAAGAAGAAAAGCTCAAATCAAATTCGCTTCAAACAGGCTTTTCTTACCCTTGTTTATTTAATTGCATATTTGCTCACTTAAGGAGTTGTCTTATATTGTAAACTCTATTTTTCATAGTTGTTGGGTAGTTCAATCAAGGGATTGAATTAGTGAATGTGGTATACCTCGGTACAAGCTAAGGATAGCTTGTGGTTGGATTTTGTGCTGGTGAGCCCGGAAAACCAGCTGGGTTCGTTGTAATTCCAAGGGGAAACAACAAGTTTTGAGTTGTGAGCTTGTAAAACAACTCGGTTGTAATCAAGTAGATTATAGTATGGACCCAAGTGATACTTGGGAGTGGACGTAGGTGTTGGATACACCGAACCACTATAAAATCCTTGTGTTTGCCGTGTTTTGACTCTCTCACTCTATCTCTTTATTTGTGCTTAATATTTATCCTGCACTTAATCTCATTTATTCCAAAGCACATAGTTTTTAAAAGATTAAATTTTTAAGAACCCAATTCACCCCCCCTCTTGGGTTGCCATCTGGGCCAACAGAGGTAACGCAGGAAACTGTATATTGGTGACGTAATCCTTATATCCTATTATTCTCTTGTGATTTTTTCTCAAGTCCAGGCAAGGGACTTTGAGATTTGGATATTTATTATTTTATAGTGGATCTTCTCTGGTTTGCTCATGGTTTTTTTCCTTTATCTTGGAGGGATTTTCTACGTAAATCTTGGTGTTTCTGTGATTGTGTGGTTTGCGCATTTTATTTATTATTACGCTGCATATTACGATCTATTAGTATTTGCTCGTATACGGATTCTTTCCTATCAAAGACCTCATCTTCTTATTCCATCCTTAGGTGCGTTGTTTTGATAGAAAGGGAAATCATAGATCTAAAAAGAAAAAAGAAAACCTACCTATTTATAAAGAAATCATAATAAATCCTTTAACCATGGATCTCTATCGGGCTTTAGGCCCATATAAACTGCCAATCCCATTATCTAACAAGAGGTGGGCACAAATTTGAATCATTTGTCTCATAATTTTAACCAACAGTGGACTCATCCAATTTGTATTATCGAATCAAATTCGTTTAGCTAATTTTATAAAATTAAAATTATAATAATTAATAGCAATCCATATATGAAAAATTTTGAATAGATAAAAGCTTTTGTATTTGTTATCTTTCTTTAATGCAGGACATATATTCTTTGAACAGACATCTATTGGAGGGTATGGTATTTTTGGAGACATTGCATTATGGTACCATAATTTTTACAAAGAACTTATCAGACTTGATCTGAGTTTTGTGGTACTCTTTGCCCCAATTCCTAGATTAAAAAATATTCCCTCTAAATATACGGAAAAAAAGAAAGTTTGTTGGAATGAGAGGTTAAATGGAGGATAAGCGGTTGAATAGGAAAAGGGAAAATCATGGCCACCCTCGTTTTCATGGAATAAAGTATTTGACTCCTTTTTGCAGCAGAAAAAGTTGATGACGCCGAATCATCGGCTTCGAGCGTCCGGTCGCCTCCTCCAGCGAGCTCCTCGCGCCTGCAAGCAAGTCCTCGGGGCCGAAGATTCCGGCGGGGACCCTCCGACGCTCAAGTCAGTGGTCTGGGCATCAGCCGTGAGCTTGAGGAAGCTCGAAAGAGAAGAGAGAGAGATATGGCTCCCAGAAGAGCTCTCCCTGTGAGCGTTTAGGGGTGTAATGAGTGTGTTACCTGGTCGGGAGTCCCTCTTACCCATCTTATAGGCGCTTAAGAGTTTGTCTGGCTTGAGTGGTTGAGGCCTTGTAATGATGACCTTGATGGGTGAAGTGTCAGAGCTGACGTCTGTAAGGCATGGGTTCAACCACTTTGTCAGAGCATTTAAGGTGATGGTAGCAATGGCAGAGCTTGCTTCCTTCTTTGATATGTCAGGACTGCAGGTCAAGTCCCATCAAGATGGGTGGTTGCAGCTGGTTGGTGGGTCCTGTTCCGCCGGAGAAGGGAAAGCAGGGGCCGTCCTCCCCGGCTGGGAGGTGCCGGGGCCGCCTGGCTTGGACACGCCGAGGCCGGCTAGGAAGGTGCCGGGGCCGGCTGGCTTGGACAGGCCGGGGCCGGCTAGGAAGGTGCGGGGCCGGCTAGGAAGGTGCCGGGGCCGCCTGGCTTGGACAGGCCGGGGCCGGCTAGGAAGATGCCGGGGCCGGCTGGAAGGTGCCGGGGCCGCCTGGCTTGGACAGCCGGGGCCGGCTAGGAAGGTGCCGGGGCCGCCCTTGAAGCCGTCGGCCATTGGGGCTGTCGGCGATGGGGCCGTCGGCCATTGGGGCCATCGGCCATGGAGCCGTCGGCCATTGGAGCTCTCGGACTAGGAGCTGTCGGCCGTTGGGGCCGTCGGCCATGGAGCCGTTGGCCATTGGGCTTAGAGCAATTGGGTGCGCGTGGCTTTATAAGGCCATAAACGCTACTGTGGCCGAAGGGCCCTTTGGAGGCCAAAGGGGGCTCCGTCGGTTTTCTTCCTTCACGGTTCTCTAACGGCGTTGGATTATGGTATTTTGGAGACATTGCATTATGGTACCATAATTTTTACAAAGAACTTATCAGACTTGATCTGAGTTTTGTGGTACTCTTTGCCCCAATTCCTAGATTAAAAAATATTCCCTCTAAATATACGGAAAAAAAGAAAGTTTGTTGGAATGAGAGGTTAAATGGAGGATAAGCGGTTGAATAGGAAAAGGGAAAATCATGGCCACCCTCGTTTTCATGGAATAAAGTTATTTGACTCCTTTTTGCAGCAGAAAAAGTAATCCCGGTTAAAGGGTTTTAACCTGTCTTCAATGAAAAAAAGTTATTCCTCAAAAAATAAACACCTTTGGCTGAATAGCTCCAAGTTCCACCACTTGACCTGGTTTAGCCTGCAATCAAGCGCGCCCTCTAACATGCTTGTTTTTTTTTCATGTTTATTTGGTTGAAATTGATGAGCAAATCTCTCTTTGGATCCATAGTCTGAAGCAAAATATATAATCCCAGTGTTATGCATGAAAACTTCCAGTCTTCCAGATTCCAACAATTGTTTTTACTTCCATAGGATAGTTTTATTGGCAAATCGTTCTAGTGAAAGTTTCAGAGTTTATTGAAGACACCAAGTTGTCTCAGTATTGTTGTACAAACTCAGGAGGCAGTTAAGTGCAGAGCTTTCTCATTTCTCCTCCTTGTTCTCCTTCCCTTCCTCCTTTTTCCATCAAATGAAATGGCAAGCAACATACAAATTATGAACGATAATCCGGAACCCTTGTTCAACCTCTGCAATGTGACTCATAAATTTCTACATGTTGTGGGGACCTTTGGGATAAAATCATCAGCTTTGGTCCTTTATCTCTGATTTAATGCATTTTTTTCCTTTTCCAAANTCCTTCCAGAACTCCATAGGAAGACTTGGCATCCTAATCCAAACAAGCGCGGAGGAGATGGATTCTCAGCCGGAAAGAATTCCTACCGCCATGCTTCAGTTCCAATGATCTGTCCATTGATCACCCACGGACGAGCGAGGACCAGATCGACTGCCTCCGGGTCTTCGAATCGAAAATATGACATCGGAACGCCAGGGACACCGGGACAATGACTCCAGAGATGCCAGCACGCCTGAACTCCCGGATAAAGGCTTCAGCCGGCACCCATTTGGAGAAGGAACGGGCCAAAACCGCACAATGCTGCCATCCCGCCACCGCCTCTTGCAGAACCGGCACCGAGACCCGTACTACATCCGAGAACTTGGACTCCAGCTTCGCCACGTCCGACGGAGAGGGAGACGAAGAAACCCACTGGAAGCCGGAAACCGAGCTTTCCTTCCGTTAAGCCGAGCCTCCGCAGTCGAAGCGAAAGCCATAGGAAGACGAAGGGAAACAAGGCGATAGCCGGAGAAGAAGCGCTCAGATCGCCGGAGAACGAGGAGGGAGAAAGCCGGAGCGCAAATCTTAAAGCAGGTCACCGAGGAAGAACCAGGGAATCGCTCACACGATTTTTAAAGCAACATTCCCTATCATTAGTTGAACTAAAACTGTGTGAGATCAAGATTGAGTTATAGGTGCAGGACCTTTTGAAAAATTAAATTACTGAAAGGATTTTTTTTTAGAAAATTCTTACATTTTCCTTCAACCAGATTTAAGGCTATTGAAATTAATGTATTGTAATGAGTGCAGTTGCAACCATCCAAAACAAGTTATTTTTACTCACAAGCAATGCTAATTAATGACCGCAATTTCAGATCCCTGCAACTAAAGTTACACTACATCTTAATTTCGTTGCAGGTACCCAAATGCCCAAGTAAATACAACGTTACACACAACTATTATTGACAAATTTCTAAGACAAATAAGATTTAAAACAAGCTCTATTTTAGATCAATCTAGTGCACAGGACAAAGGATATTAGTATATGCAAAGAATGGTACCAGTGCACATGAAAGAGGAAGGCAGCACAGGAATCTCTTTTCTCTTCTTCTTCTTTTCTTTTCTTTTTTTTTTTTGCTTACACACTACAAGAAATGTAAGTTTACCTACGATTTTTGCATCTACAAATTTAAAATCATAGATAAAAGAAATCTTTCCCAGACAAAGATTTCATTGTAAAAAAAATGTATAATATAAAAAATAATTTTTTTATTTTTTTATTTAGAAATACTTTTCTACGATAAAATCCAAAATCATAGGAAAAGGCGTCCTAAGAAAAAACCTTTGCCTACGATTACGATATTTTTGGAAGCAAAATCATTCGCCAATTTTTTAAAAAGTCTTTCCCCCTACGATTTTCACAAAAATATAAGGAAAGGCTCTGGACCTCTCCTTTAAAAATTATAGAAAAAGATTTTTTCTTGATCAACAAAATTTTGAAGGCAAAATCACTCGTCAATATTTTTCTAAAAAGTCATAAAAATCATAGGAAAGATCTAGACCTTTCCCTGTAATTTTTTTTTTTTTTTTCATTCTAAACTACGATTTTTGTAGGAAAAACTGTAGACCTTTCCCATAAATGCTACCTTTTACTTATGATTTTACGAAAATTATAGGGAAAGGCTCTAGACCTTTTTATGTAATTTTTTTTTTCATTCTAAACATTTCCTATGATATTCAGATTTTCATGAATATATAAGAAAATGCTGTAGATCTTTACCTATGATAAACTAAAAATCATAGGCGCATAGATAATCAGCCGACATATAGAGCCATATGGAGTCATATCTTGTGAATGTTTCGTGGGTAATTCTTACTGGCTTAGGCTTCGTTGAGTCTTATGTAGAAAATTTCGTCGAGTGGGCCTTTAATTTAAAGTGCAAGAGAAGGGCAATTTCAATGAACTTTTTAACAAGACAGATGAGTTTGGGATGATGTAGTTTGAATGAGAAAAGATCCGCCAAAGATTACGATCGTTAAATATTGACATGTTTTTCTTTTGAGTATTTACATTAATATATCATATGGATTAAAAAAATAATTATAGTTTGATGGAAAACTAACAGACTTAATTCAAGTCATTCTTTTTGATATATCATATTAATTAGGTGAATTTTAAATCTACACACAACTCGAGCTCCTATAGGTTCAAGCTTTCTTATGTTAATCACATTTTATTTGCCATGTGAGGCTAATATAATGGTCGTGAACTATTCTATGCTAGATTATGCAAATATTTAAACTTAATTATATTCTGACTCATATCCCAGGGTCACACATGGAGTCATAAATTTGGATGGCCACTAGGCTTAATTACGTATAAATGCTAAGAAATTTTAACGAAGAATGGGAAACAAGCTTGGCCTCAAAGGGATTACAATGCCAACAAATCAAATAGAATTCACTCTTATTGCATGCTGTTGAAAATCTTTGTTCTCTTGAATCACTCTCAATACTCTCTCCAAATTTGTCATCCTCTAAATTGTCCTCTAGAGCTCGGTTATTGGATCCAAATCTTCAACAATCCAAATTATAGGAATTCTTGTCAAGTAACTTGAAAGACATGTTTTAGATGTCAAAATGGCCAGTCCTTGCAACTTTTTATAAATTTTATTATTTATTTTATATATTAAGAAACAGAGGCAAGCCGGCCAAGATGTTGGTCTTTTGAAGCAAGTTCGCAAGCACCAAAAACAATGACTACTGCTGTAAGAAAACAGGCCTCTTATTATTGCAACAGTAATATAAAGTTCATCTAGCACCATAGCAGAACACACTTCCCTTATAATCTCAAACACTTGTCACACTGTTGCGGCCGAATCACGTGTGATGAACGTCGGGCAGGCTGGGATCACCGGGTGCGTAGAAAGGCCGCCGTCTTCCTTCAAGAGCCTGCAAAAAGTCCCGGACCGGTGGTTCCGGCGGGAACCCTCCGACGCCCAAGTTAGTGAGTCGTCCAACAGGGATATGATCTTTGTCGAACTGTTGTAGAGCAAGTTTCCGTTTTAAAGAGAGAAAAAGAGAGTCCCCTTGCATGGAGCTCGGGTCCTCCTTTTATACCTGTTGGGGATCCGTATACCTTGGTCTGTTGGAACCGTCGGATTTGTTCCGTTGTGATGTTCATCGAACGGTAAGTTGTTGGACTGTTGCTGGATAAGGGCCGCTTATAGCGGTAACTGCTGATCAGGCTGACACGCCCGAGCTATCCGGCAGTAGCCCTTAGATCGCGGGGTCAGTTGCCTAAGACTAATCCTTGTATGAAGGTCGACCCTAGGGGCCGACGCTGGGTGGCAATGCCGGATGCCGGAACCAAAGCTTCAGTACTGGGACTTATTAAGGCCGACACCTGGGGCCAATGTTGGAGGCCGATGCTGATGGCTGACGCTAGAGGTCTGGTGCCAACGCGCAGTTGGTCTTTGATGCTGACGCTGGGGGCCGACGCTGGAGGCCGACGCCGGGGGCTGGCGCTGGCGGCCGACGCTGGCTGTCTGGCTCAAGAAGCCGACGCTGGCTGTTTGGCTCAAGAGGCCGACGCTGGCTGTCTGGCTCAAGAGGCCGACGCTGGCTGTCTGGCTCCAGAGGCCGACGCTGGCTGTCTGGCCCAATAGGCCGACGCTGGTGGTCTGGCTCAAGAGGCCGACGCTGGAGGCCGGTTCCGAAGACCGATGCTGGAGGCTTTGGGTTTTGTTGTCACATCATTGTTTTCGAAAATAATACTACTCCAGGGGGAACGACCAGCCGTATCAGATGCCCCCCGCCCCTGAGATGGGTAAGCGTTTATTTATCCGCAAAAGGGGTGTGAATATCCTCTAGGTGGCCGGTTTCCGCATCATTATTTCGCCTTTGTTGGGATTAGGAGGATTTACCTCGGGTAACGTTACGAAAAGGCGGACGGAATCATTGTGATAAGGTTGACTCCCTCTTTTGCCGATTTTTCGAGCTTATCGTATTGGCAGGTCTTCGAAACGTCTCCCAACTGAAGACGGACGCGTGGTTGGATCGGACGGTAAGGGGGATGTTTCGAGATGGCGCCATGATGGCAGATTGCCCTTATCTTCCTATCTTCCCCATTTCTTCCGCCATTGCCCCCTTTTGAGTCCGCCAGCGCTTCTGTCTTTCGTTCATTCTCTCCGTGCTCTGTCTTTGGCTCGCGTTTTTCTTCTCAGGTTAGTTCCCATGGCTTCTTCTCCTTCTTGCTCCATTTCCGGTTCTTGGGGGGGTTCTTCCCAGTCTTCTGAATCCCAGTCCATCCAATGGTCCACCTCATCTTCTAATCATTCACCAGAGCCACGACCAGTCGATCGTCCCTCAACCGGGATTCGTCCGACCGGCGGACAAACTTCCGTTAGAACCGGCCGGCGGTTGCCGGCCCTTCTAGGGTTACCAAGGAGTCCCCCGAAGGGACTGCGTCGGCCATGTCTGCCCAGGACATCGCAACTTAAGGGCCAGATACGGCTTCCCTCCGGACCTTCACCTGTTCGCTCCCACCCCTAACGATAGGGCAACCTCTTCCCGTTCCGGGAGGGTTGCCTTGTACGGGGCCTTTTTTAAGGCTGGGCTTTGGTTACCGATTCACCCCTTCATCCTTAATCTTCTGGATAGGTACTCCCTGACCCCGTCCCAACTAGTTCCCAACTCCTTCCGAACTATTGTTGGTTTTTTAGTACTCTGCCATCTGCAGGGTATAGAGGCTAGCATTTCCTTGTTCCGCAGCTTCTATACACTGCGCAAACAGTCGGGGTGGTGGTCTTTCACTCCTAGATCCAATAGGATTCTTAGGTTGTGCCTTCCTTCCTCCGTTAAGGGGTGGAAGGACAAGTTTTTCTTCGTGGACGTCAGCGGGGTTCGTGGAAGCTGGGGGGTACCCAATATCGACGCCAACAGGGACTCCTCCATCCTTCCACGAGATCGGATGGCATTTGGGCAGCTCCTGACTGCCGATGTTCCTAAGTGTAATAAGCTGATAGCCGAGGAGAATCTTCACCGTGCCGGCTTAATTCCCTCGAGGGGTGAGCACTAGTCCACTCGCCTCTCTTCTCTGTTCTTCTCCCTTCTCTCTTCTTTTTTTTTTTTTTTTTAACTATCCCTTGCTTGCGTAGGGATGGCGCCGACTTTGCACAAGCTTAAGCAAGTGGCCGCCAAGAAGAGGAAGGCCGGTGGACTGTGTCCCCTACCGAAGGGAGGGCTACCGCCAAGGTTCCCAGGAGGGCCGACGCTGGGAGGGTTGGTGGCAGAGAGACCGACGCTGGGGTGGCCGACACCGGAGGAACTATAGTCATGAAGCCCCTACGTGCCAAGGTTTCGAAGAAGGGCGGCCCCAAAAGGGCCGACAATAAAGGGGTCGACGCTCAGGAGGCCAAAGCAGTGGGGCCCGTGCGCATAGGCGAGGCGGCCCAACCCCAAGCCGAAGAACCCGTCATGGAAGACGCGGCGAAGGCCAGGGCCGGGAAGGAGGTGGAGCAAGGCCCGCCGGAGGAAGAATCTCCAGCTCCGGCTCCTCCAATTATTTTACTTGACTTATCTCCTGATGGGAAGACGCCGTCTCCCACGCCTAAAGAAACGGATAAGGCTCCGGCGGCAATGGCGGCAACTCCAGTCGCTACCTTGCCCCCTACGGGGGCGGCAGCTGAAGCGCCCCAGCCCGCTAAGGGGCCGGAGGCGGCAGGCTCCGAGGCGGGATCAGCCTCGGCAGGTCCGACGCCCAGGGAAGGGAGGAGTATCGATCCCTCCTTCCAATCAATGCTGGCAAACCATAGCCGCTGGGCTACACGGGTCATAGAGGAAGCTTCAGTGGCGGAGGTGCAAGAATACCTCCGAGGTCAAGGGTGTGTACCTTTTTTCGTGAAGCCTCGGTGGCGCACCTCTGGGTGAGTTTTTGTGCTATTTTGTCCTTTTTCTTTTCCCCTTTTCTTTCTTTATATCTGGATGTTTTTTTTTTTTTTAGGCCCTGAACTCCCTTGTCGCCCTTAAAGATCTTGGACTCTGAGCGACACCGCCATTGAACAAGCGGGAGGAGATGGTCTCCCTTCAAGTCAAAGCAGAAAAGGCGGCGATGGCTCTAGAGGACACCGGGCCACCCTGACGGGTGAGGTAGAGGTTATTCGGCTTAGAGCCGAAAAAGCTGAATACGCGTGGAAGTTGCCCAGCGCCGTGCTGCCAATGAGCTGGACAATGCTCAGGTGGTGGAAGAAAGCAAAAAGCGGCCGAGGAGAAGCTGATGGCGGCCGAGGAGAAGCTGGTGGCGACCGAGGAGAAACTGATGGCAGCAGAGCAGGAGGTATGTGTTCTAAAGACTCAAATGAGTTCTGCCTCCGCCGAGACCAATGCGGCTAAGGAAGCCACCCGCCAACACATAATTAAAATCGCGGATCTGGAGGCGGTAGTGGCGGAGGCCCAGAGAAGAGCCATCGAGGCGGAAAAGAAGGGGGCCAATGCCATAGAGGATTATAAGAAATCCGCAGCCTTCGATGACGAGGTAGCCGAGTCAGCGGCGCTAGCTTATGACGCCGGCTTCCAAGATTGCAAAAAGAAAGTCCAGGAGCTTTACGACCTGGAAAGATATCGAGGAGCTGCAGCCTGACGACGTCCCTGAGGATGACACCCCGCCTTCGGATGCCCATTAACAGCTTTTTGTTTTTCTCCTTGTTGGCAATTTTGTAAACTTCATCATCAATGAATATTTTTAATTTCTTTCGATCCTTCGATTATGATCTACTTCGTTTGTTCGAATTGCTGTGAACTGCCAGTCGATAGGATTATGTATAGTAGGTTACGCTAGATAGGACCGTGATGCTGTCCTAAGCATTGACAAGACCGATATTCAGTGGTAGCACAGATTTTAGTTGCTATTGTAAACGCGAGGTGCTGGTCCTCGGTGCCAACACATAGTTGGTCTTTACGGCCGACGCTGAGCGTCGGTCTTTCGTGCCAGCGCATAGTTGGTCCTTGACTGCCGGAGCGGATCCGGTCTTTGCTGCCCGCTGGGCGCCGATCTTAGATGCCAAGCGGAGTTGGTCTTTGACTGCCGGAGCGGATCCGGTCTTGCTGCGATGCTGGGCGCCGGTCTTGGGTGCCAACGCGGAGTTGGTCTTTGAATGCCGGAGCGGATCCGGTCTTTTGCTGCCGACGCTGGGCGCCGGTCTTAGATGCCAACGCGGAGTTGGTCTTTGGCCGGAGCGGATCCGGTCTTTTGCTGCCGACGCTGGGCGCCGGTCTTAGATGCCAACGCGGAGTTGGTCTTTGACTGCCGGAGCGGATCGGTCTTTCACTGCCGACGCTGGGCGCCGGTCTTAGGTGCCAACGCGGAGTTGGTCTTTGACTGCCGGAGCGGATCCGGTCTTTTGCTGCCGACGCTGGGCGCCGGTCTTAGGTGCCAACGCGGAGTTGGTCTTTGACTGCCGGAGCGGATCCGGTCTTTGCCGACGCTGGGCGCCGGTCTTAGGTGCCAACGCGGAGTTGGTCTTTGACTGCCGGAGCGGATCCGGTCTTTTGCTGCCGACGCTGGCGCCGTCTTAGGTGCCAACGCGAGTTGGTCTTTGACTGCGGAGCGGATCGGTCTTTTCGCCGACGCTGGGCGCCGGTCTTAGGTGCCAACGCGGAGTTGGTCTTTGACTGCCGGAGCGGATCCCTTTTGCTGCCGACGCTGGGCGCCGGTCTTAGGTGCCAACGCGGAGTTGGTCTTTGACTGCCGGAGCGGATCCGGTCTTTGCTGCCGACGCTGGGCGCCGGTCTTAGGTGCCAACGCGGAGTTGGTCTTTGACTGCCGGAGCGGATCCGGTCTTTTGCTGCCGACGCTGGGCGCCGGTCTTAGGTGCCAACGCGGAGTTGGTTTTGACTGCCGGAGCGGATCCGGTCTTTCGCTGCCGACGCTGGGCGCCGGTCTTAGGTGCCAACGCGGAGTTGGTCTTTGACTGCCGGAGCGGATCCGGTCTTTGCTGCCGACGCTGGGCGCCGGTCTTAGGTGCCAACGCGGAGTTGGTCTTTGACTGCCGGAGCGGATCCGGTCTTTTGCTGCCGACGCTGGGCGCCGGTCTTAGGTGCCAACGCGGAGTTGGTCTTTGACTGCCGGAGCGGACGCTGGGCGCCGGTCTTAGGTGCCAACGCGGAGTTGGTCTTTGACTGCCGGAGCGGATCCGGTCTTTCGCTGCCGACGCTGGGCGCCGGTCTTAGGTGCCAACGCGAGTTGGTCTTTGACTGCCGGAGCGGATCCGGTCTTTTGCTGCCGACGCTGGGCGCCGGTCTTAGATGCCAATGCGGAGTTGGTCTTTGACTGCCGGAGCGGATCCGGTCTTTTGCTGCCGACGCTGGGCGCCGGTCTTGGATGCCAACGCGGAGTTGGTCTTTGACTGCCGGAGCGGATCCGGTCTTTGCTGCCGACGCTGGGCGCCGGTCTTAGGTGCCAACGCGGAGTTGGTCTTTGACTGCCGGAGCGGATCCGGTCTTTTGCTGCCGACGCTGGGCGCCGGTCTTAGGTGCCAACGCGGAGTTGGTCTTTGACTGCCGGAGCGGATCGGTCTTTGCTGCCGACGCTGGGCGCCGGTCTTAGGTGCCAACGCGAGTTGGTCTTTGACTGCCGAGCGGATCGGTCTTTTGCTGCCGACGCTGGGCCGGTCTTAGGTGCCAACGCGGAGTTGGTCTTTGACTGCCGGAGCGGATCCGGTCTTTGCTGCCGACGCTGGGCGCCGGTCTTAGGTGCCAACGCGGAGTTGGTCTTTGACTGCCGGAGCAGATCCGGTCTTTTGCTGCCGACTGGCCGGTCTTAGGTGCCAACGCGAGTTGGTCTTTGACTGCCGGAGTGGATCCGGTCTTTTGCTAAACATACTCATTCGGAAATAAGAACATGTCGATTATTCATGCATCAAACAGATTCAAATTAATAACAATAGAATTCTATTGATAGTACCGTCGTAAATTGTCGGCATTCCAAGTTCGAGGGAGCAGCTTCCCGTCTAGCTCTTCGACTTTATACGCCCCATGGTGGAGTACCTCTTTGACACGGTATGGTCCTTCCCATTTTGGTGCCAGCTTGCCCCCTTCCGTTGGCTTTGATACTTCAGCTCTTCGTAGGACCAGGTCTCCTGGCCGGAATGTCTTGGGTCGCACCCGAGAGTTGTAGTGTTTGGCCACTCGCTGACGGAATGCTGCCATACGAAGTTGCGCTTGATCTCGCAATTCTTCCACCAAATCCAGATCAGCCCTTAGCTGGTTGGAGTTGCTTTCTTCGTGGTATAATTCCGTCCGAGGACTAGGAGCTCCTATTTCTACGGGGATGACCGCCTCGGTCCCAAAGACCAAGCTAAAAGGGGTTTCCCCTGTGGGTGCTCGCGGTGTTGTGGTAGGCCCATAACACACTGGAAAGTTCTTCCACCCAGCGCCCTTTACAGCTATCTAGCCGAGCCCGGAGCCCTTGTAGGATGATGCGATTGGTCACCTCAGCTGCGCCGTTGGTTTGGGGATGCCCTACGGAGGTGAATCGGTGACGGATGCCTAGGCCCTCGCAGAATTCTCGGAAGGCCGTGTTATCAAACTGTCGGCCGTTGTCTGTAACCAGGGTGTGTGGTAACCCAAACCGACACACCACAGATTTCCAGAAGAAAGCCCTCACTTTGGCTTCCGTGATTTTAGCAAGAGCTTCCGCCTCGATCCACTTAGTGAAATGATCGACGGCCACAACTAGGAACTTACGTTGTCCGGAGGCAGGAGGGAAAGGTCCCAGGATGTCCATGCCCCATTGTGCAAAGGGCCACGGTGCAGCCAGGGGGGTCAGCTGGGACG
Source organism: Calamus simplicifolius (assembly GCA_900491605.1). NCBI lineage: Eukaryota > Viridiplantae > Streptophyta > Magnoliopsida > Arecales > Arecaceae > Calamus > Calamus simplicifolius. Next base: position 280,267 of record UESW01001443.1, on the reverse strand, counting down.
CCGGTTGATGTTGGACGTTGGCATGACGCTGGCAGCTGTCACATCTTTTGACGAGTTCAGAGGCGTCCTCTTTCATTGTCAACCAATAATACCCCTGACGTAGAGCTTTATATGCAAGGGCCCTGCCCCCCAGATGGTTTCCACATATCCCCTCGTGTATCTCTCGCAAAATATAGTTGGCGTCGGCGGGACCGACACACCTGAGGATAGGGTATGAGAATGACCTTCGGTAGAGCTTTCCTTCCATAAGGAAGAACTTCGGGGCTCGTCTTTTAAGTTTCCTAGCTTCGGCAGGGTCCTCTGGGAGGATGCCATCAGTAAAGTATTGAACGTAGGCGTCCATCCAGGAAGGCTCCAGCTCCACCGGCAAAGTTTCTCTTGGTACCTCAATACTTGGGACTTCTAAATGCTCCACATAAGCCTTTCCCAACATCCCGTCAACCGAGGCGGCGAGATGGGATAGGGCGTCGGCTCTGGCATTCTCTTGTCGAGGAATGTAGCTGACGCTGAAGTGAGTGAATGGGGAAACCATTGAGTGCACCGCGTCTAAGTAGCGGGCCATGATGGGATCCTTTGCCTCGTACTCCTTTGTAATCTGGCCAGCAACCAGTTGGGAGTCGGTGAAGGCCCTAAGGCGTTTCACCCCAAGCTCCCGAGCCAACCTTACACCGGATAACAAAGCTTCATATTCCGCCTGATTGTTAGTAGCTGGAAAGAGGAAGCGAAGTGCACATTCAGTCACAACCCCATCCGAGTTGGCCAAGATGAGGCCTGCTCCGCTCCCTTGAGAGTTAGATGCCCCATCCACGTGGAGAACCCACTCATCTTCACTGATTCCAAGGGGCTGAATGTCCGTAGGAGGTTCTTCAGGTGGCTCCATTCCCCAAGTACATTCAACCAAAAAATCTGCCAGAACCTGGGACTTCATAGCCGACCGGGGGCGGAAAGATATATCGAACTCCCCAGCTTGAGGGCCCACCTTGCCAGCCGGCCGGAAGTATCTGGACGAGCCAGAACCGCCTTCAGAGGCTGGTCTGTGATCACCGCGATCGGGTGGGCTTGGAAGTATGGCCGCAGTCGCTGGGCAGACACGATCAATGAGAAGACAATTTTCTCCATGTTTGAGTAGCGGGTCTCTGCATCATGAAGTACCTTACTCGTATAATACACTGGCCTTTGTGTGCCGCTAGTGTCCATACGGACTAGCACGGAGCTAACAGCCTCGGGAGAGGCCGCAAGGTATAGAAGGAGCTCTTCTCCGCTCATCGGCTTGGATAACAGTGGTGGGGTAGATAAGAATGTCTTTAACCCTTCGAACGCCTCTTGGCATTCTTTGGTCCATTCGAACTCGTTGATTCGGCGAAGCGCCTTGAAGAAAGGCAGACACCTTTCAGCAGACTTGGATAGGAAGCGGCTTAGGGCGGCTACTCTTCCTGTCAAGCGTTGTACTTCCTTCTTATTGGAAGGAGGCCTCATGTCCAAGATGGCTTGGACTTTGTCTGGGTTTGCTTCGATCCCCCTCCGGGTCACCATGAAACCCAAAAACTTCCCAGCGGTCACCCCGAATGCACATTTGCGAGGGTTTAGCTTCATCTGATACCGACGAAGCCTGTCGAATGTTTCTGCTAGGTCTGCGATGTGGTCACCGGCATGAACGCTTTTCGTCAGCATGTCATCCACGTATACTTCCATGTTACGTCCTATCTGACCTTCAAAGACCTTGTTCATCAACCTTTGGTAAGTAGCTCCCGCATTCTTTAACCCGAAAGGCATTACCCTGTAGCAATACAACCCCTTTTCGGTTATGAAGGAGGTAGCTTCTTCATCCCGGGTTCATCCGGATCTGGTTGTATCCAGAGAAAGCATCCATGAAGCTGAGAACCTCATGGCCGGATGTAGCGTCCACCAGTTGATCGATTCGAGGCAGGGGGAAGCTGTCTTTGGGGCATGCCTTGTTTAGGTCGGTGAAGTCTACGCACATTCTCCAACTTCCATTGGCCTTGCGGACCAGAACCACATTAGCCAACCACTCGGGATAGTGGACCTCCCGAATATGGCCTGCAGCCATTAACTTGCGAATCTCTTCGTCGATGGCTTTCTGCCTGTCCGGAGCGAAGTTTCTCTTTTTCTGTCGGACAGGCCGACACCCCGGCTTGAGGTTAAGTTGGTGGGTGATTACTTCTTCAGGAACGCCCGGCATGTCTGAGGATGACCATGCAAAAACGTCCGTGTTGGCCCGCAGGAAGGTGAGAAGTTGATGACGTACTTCCTCTGGGAGCGATGCCCCCAGCTGAACAGTTCTTGCTGGGTCATCACCCAAGGGGAGGGTTAGAAGGTGTTCTGCCGGCTCTCCCCTTCTTCCCAATTCCCTAGGATCGAGTGACTCCGAGGCTGTCGCTGATTCTGCGCTCAGCGGGCTGGGCGACAGATGGTAGCAAGGCGGAAGTGGGCTTTGCTCCCCCTTCATTTCTCCGATGCCTTCGTTGGTGGGAAACCTTACCAATAATCTCTTAGTGGAAATCACGGCATCCAGCAGATTCAGCCCCGGTCTTCCCAAGATGGCGTTATAAGCCAGCGGGACCCGGACCACCAAGAAGTTTATGACCACGGTGCTTTGGCATGGAGGAGTTCCAGCCGTGACCGGGAGAGCAATTTCACCTTCGACGCTCACTGAGTCTCCCGTGAAACCCATTAGCGGTGTGGCAACGGGTCGGAGTAGAGACCTTGATAAGTTCATCCGAACAAAAGCGTCGTAACTCAAGACGTCCACAGAGCTCCCACTATCAATTAGAATTCTTTTTACAGGGTGTTTAGCTATAGTCATGGACACCACGACGCTGTCGTCATGTTTATTAACTACCCCATCTAGATCCTTTCCGAAGAAAGGTATTACAGAGTCTATTCCCTCTCGTGGTCTCTTCGAACCACCATCCGCTCCCCAAGAGATCATAGCTATGGTCTTTTCAGTTGGGGTATTGTCCACGCCAGCCGGGCGACCTGGGGGCACCGCGGAGCCCGTCGCGGGGAGATTGCCTCTTCGAACAAACTTGCCCAGGTGGCCTTGCTGAACCAGCTCCTCGATGGCCTTTTTTAGATGGCGGCAGTCTTCGGTGTCGTGGCCGTAGTCTCGGTGGTACCGGCAGTAAAACTCCTTGTTGCGGGGACCCCCGGACTTCAAGGGAGTCGGACGCTTGAAATATGGTTCTTCCTCAATCTCCAGCAGGATGTGAGAGATGGGAGCCATGAGAGGAGTGAATTGCTCTTTAGGAACCAGCGCCTGCGGCCGGCGATCTGAGCGTCGTGGAGGCTCGGGCTTTCGTGGTTGTGTACCAGCACGGTCAGAAGGCGGTGGTTTTTTACCGGGGTTCTTGTCAGCTTCTCTCCTGGAAGAATCTGCTTCGTCAGCACGGATGTACTTCTGTGCTCGGCTCAGAAGCTCGGCGTAGGAGCGCGGAGGCTTCTTATCCAGGGAGTAAGCGAATCTGGACGGGCGAAGTCCTCTCTTCAGGGCCAAGGTGGCGACGGAGTCCTCCAGGTTGTATACTTCCAGCGCTGCTTCCTTAAATCGAGCGACGAAATCCTTTAAGGTCTCGCCACTCCTGCTGGACAGCAAAAAGGCTATCGGCAACTCGTGGGATCTTTCGACAGGCATCAAAATGAGCCAGGAAGGATCGTTCAAGTTGCCGAAACGAGTTGATGCTGCGGGGGGCAGCCGGGAGTACCACGCGCGCGCCGCCTTACGGAGCGTGGCCGGGAAGGCGACGCATAATAAGGAATCCGTCGCTCCCTGGACCTGCATGAGGACTTTGTAGCTTTCCAGATGGTCCAGGGGGTCCGTCGTTCCATCATATGGATCCAATTGAGGGAGACGAAACCGGGGGGGGACAGGTTCCTCCATGATATGGCGAGAAAGCGGGGGCGATGCTCATACTCCGCTGCATAGGGATCGGCGATCCGACGGCTGAGTTCGTCCAACCGCCGATGGTACTCGTCAAGCCTTTGCTCAGCCCGTCGGGTGGTTCTCCGGGGAGTGTTACCTCGGGATGAGTCGGAAGAAGAAGATTGCCGGCGCAAAGAATGTGCCCGCTTGGCCTCCTTTTCTTCCGGTCGGTGATGGGAACGGCCGGAGCGACGGGAGGGAGACCGTCGCCGCTTTGAGGTCCCTTGGGATGATTCGGAAGAAGAAGATCGCCGGCGCAACGAATGTGCCCGTCCGGACTCCTTTTCTTCCGGTCGGCGGTGGGAGTGACCGAGGCGACGGGAGGGAGACCGTCGTCGCTTCGAGGTCCCTTGGTGATGAGGTTCAGGGGGCGAACGATGAGAGACCTCAGGCGGGTTCCTCCCTGGTGAGACTGAACTGTTCCTCGCACCCCTTCGCCCATCGCAGGGGGTTGAGTTTCAGCAGCCACATGACGCTCTTGCAGCCCCCGGACCATCGTCGTCAGATCCTGGACCTGATGAGCTAGGACATCAAGCCGGTCGGGTTGGCTTGTCGGTGCGAGGGGTGGAGCATGGGGGTTGACCTCCGAATGCTCAACTCGCGGGATGTGCCCGGCTGCTTGGCTGGAGGAGGCCTCTTGCGCTCGCGTGGTCACCATCGCTTCCTTTGCAAAACTGGAGGGGTTCCAGGGAGAATTTTTGACCTGGCTTTCTCCCCTTCCTGGCGCGCCAATCTGTTGCGGCCGAATCACGTGTGATGAACGTCGGGCAGGCTGGGATCACCGGGTGCGTAGAAAGGCCGCCGTCTTCCTTCAAGAGCCTGCAAAAAGTCCCGGACCGATGGTTACGGCGGGAATCCTCCGACGCCCAAGTTAGTGAGTCGTCCAACAGGGATATGATCTTTGTCGAACTGTTGTAGAGCAAGTTTCCGTTTTAAAGAGAGAAAAGAGAGTCCCCTTGCATGGAGCTCGGGTCCTCCTTTTATACCTGTTGGGGATCCGTATACCTTGGTCTGTTGGAACCGTCGAATTTGTTCCGTTGTGATGTTTCATCGAACGGTAAGTTGTTGGACTGTTGCTGGATAAGGGCCGCTTATAGCGGTAACTGCTGATCAGGCTGACACGCCCGAGCTATCCGGCAGTAGCCCTTAGATCGCGGGGTCAGTTGCCTAAGACTAATCCTTGTATGAAGGTCGACCCTAGGGGCCGACGCTGGGTGGCAATGCCGGATGCCGGAACCAAAGCTTCAGTACTGGGACTTATTAAGGCCGACACCTGGGGCCAATGTTGGAGGCCGATGCTGACGGCTGACGCTAGAGGTCTGGTGCCAACGCGCAGTTGGTCTTTGATGCTGACGCTGGGGGCCGACGCTGGAGGCCGACGCCGGGGGCTGGCGCTGGTGGCCGACGCTGGCTGTCTGGCTCAAGAAGCCGACGCTGGCTGTTTGGCTCAAGAGGCCGACGCTGGTCGTCTGGCTCTAAGGCCGACGCTGGCTGTCTGGCTCAAGAGGCCGACGCTGGCTGTCTGGATCTGAGGCCGACGCTGGCTGTCTGGCTCCAGAGGCCAACGCTGACTGTCTGGCTCCAGAGGCCGACGCTGGCTGTCTGGCCCAATAGGCCGACGCTGGCGGTCTGGCTCAAGAGACCGACGCTGGAGGCCGGTTCCGAAGACCGATGCTGGAGGCTTTGGGTTTTGTTGTCACATCATTGTTTTCGAAAATCGTGCAGAAAATAATACTACTCCAGAGGGAACGGCCAGCCGTATCAATGACTACTGCTGTAAGAAAACAGAGGCAAGCCGGCCAAGATGTTGGTCTTTTGAAGCAAGTTCGCAAGCACCAAAAACAATGACTACTGCTGTAAGAAAACAGGCCTCTTATTATTGCAACAGTAATATAAAGTTCATCTAGCACCAGAGCAGAACACACTTCCCTTATAATCTCAAACACTTGTCACACTATGCCCACAAATATTTCAGAGGAACCATCAAGCTCTTGATTAAGCTGAAGCCTTCTTAGCCTTGTTTTTCATAGCTCGGATTCGCTCCGGCAACGCTTCATCAGGAATTTTTGTCTCTTTGGCCACATCAAGCTCTTCATAAGCATCCAAGCAAGAGCACAAGAGTGGAGTCCTCTCCTTCTCCAGAAATTTCGCACCAGTTAGACCTTCCAGCAATTTAATTAATCCAGTATCACATGAGCCCATGATGACATCGAGGAGGCCGGGCCTGTCCCCATTGATAAATGGACCTCCACCAGACAAGTCGTTCTGGATTCCATCCTCCAGCGTGCTCAAATGCTCAATGAAGTCTTGGACTGCCTTCTGCTGTTCCTCTCCTTCGCTGTTTCGAATAGCATAGCTGACAGGCACCAGCTGCAATGACAACATACCTTACTGATCAAGGTTATATATATATATATATATATATATATAGAGAGAGAGAGAGAGAGAGAGAGAGATATGCTTCATGTAAAAGAAAGAGAAATAATAATATTTTTTGCGATGGTGATATACCTTTTGGTAGACAAAATTAGCCCAAAACGGACTTTGGATCTCTTGTAAGGATCCTCTGGGAGCAAAGGAGGGTCCTTCCAGACGTCGTTAATATACTCAAGAATGACCAGGGACTCGGCTAGTGGCTTTCCATCGACCACCAGAACTGGCACCTTCTTGTAAACAGGGTTGAGCTGAAGAAGCGCCTGGCTCTTGTTCTTGAGGTCCTCTTTCACGTACTCGTAGGCGACGCCCTTGATCTTGAGAGCATGTTGGACCATGGTGCAGTAGCCACTGAACACAACCCCATGCAACCTCACCTCCTTCACCTCTTCCATTGCTATGGCTTCTTCCGGCGGCCTAATCTCCAAGTCTTATTATTATATTTCGGAAGCTTGAAGACCATGTATGGACGGAGGATAGGCTTTGTTATTTGTTTGTTTGTTTGTTTTTTTTTTTTTCTCCTTCCCGTCAGTTGCCTTGAAAACCGTAATAAAGGAAGCCGACCCTTTGAAAAGTCTGGCGTGGCGTGCCAATGAGAGCCTTGTTCAAACCAACCCATCACTACCAAAAAAAAAAAAAAAGAAAGAAAAAAGTCTAGGGTAACGTGCCAATGAAACTACTTCAAAGTAGCCGCCTTATAAGACTTTCTTAGTTATAGATTCTTTTACGTCCAACAAAATTTTTTTCTGTCTTTTTATAATCTCTAAAGTTTATTTTAAAATTAAAATATTATTTATTATTTATAATATTTTAAATAAATTAAGATTCATATGAAAACATATTAGATTATATCTATTTAAGATTTCAGATCAGACTAGTCCATCTTAGGTTCCATATCTTATCAGAATATGACCATTTAAAGCTATATCCATATATGGTTTGTAAACCTCAAATCAAGTTCTATTAAATCTTCACCTTTAGCTTAAGGTTTATTAAGTCAACCATTCTCAAACTTCATCATCTTTGCTACCCCTTTTAAATGAACATTAGCCTCTACAAACTCCAACTAAGTCCAACCAATGCTTGAACTTATATTTATTTATAGCCACTATCCTTCTAACAGATTCTTTGCACTTCATCATATTCATATACCTAAGAGGCTTATATTCCATACTCTCAACCATGGTAAGTGCATAAGGAGCTGTGTCTACACACCGTATAGATGGCTTGATTTGCCTCTTCTTATAATTGGTAATTACATTATAGTGTTGCTGTAAAGATACTTCTATATCTCGTGTAATTTTCTTGTATTATACCTTCACCTTGAATTGAGCTGGCAAGGCTTGTGACTTTCTCTTTAAAACTTTTTCTTCAAGCTCCACCTTCTTGCTAGCACTACAGTCCTCAATTGGACTTTCAATTACTCATCCCTTCTAGTTTATCATAGCAGACTCATTGAAGGTGACATCTTCATTATAAACAATTTTTGGATAATTTAAGATCTTTTATACACCACGGTTTATAATCCTTCATCTCGATGCCACGATCTAAGAATATGCACTTCATTGCCCTTCATTTAAATTTTTCATCATTAACATGAATATATGCAAGGTGATGGGGCCGGTTGACCCCATGGGTAATAAAGACAACAATTTTTGGATGGCATCCTATCGAGACGGCCATCCTCAGCGGCCTTTCCGAACGGCTTAATTCCTAGGCGGCCTCGCTACTTTACTCGGCTTTCTTTTGAAAGACGCAATGGATATTTAATTCTATCCATGATTATCCAAGCATTTATTGCCTTATTCTCATTTATGGCTGCCACGTTAGCCCTCTGGCATCGGCCTCAACAGCGTCGGCGTCGGCCTCAACAGCGCCTGGCATCGATGTCGGCCTCAACAGCGCCTGGCGTCGGCCTCAACAGCGTCGGCCTCTTATCGACCAACATCCATTTGCTAGGCATTTATTGCCTTATTCTCTCCCATATTTATAGCCTTTATGACCTCAAAGGCCACGATTATCCAGGCATTTATTGCCTTATTCTCATTTATGGCTGCCACGTTAGCCCCCTGGTGTCGGCCTCGCATCGGCCTCCTTCTGATGTGCATCCACTTGCTAGGCATTTATTGCTTATTCTCTCACATGTTGCATTTATTGCTTATTCTCTCACATGTTTATAGCCTTTATGGCCTCAAGGGCACGATTATCCAGGCATTTATTGCCTTATTCTCATTTGGCATAACAGCATCGGCCTAGCGTCATCGTCGACCTCAACAGCGTCGGCGTCGGCCTCAACACGCCTGGCGTCGGCGTCGGCCTCTGGTGTCGGCCTCAACAGCGCCTGACATCGGCGTCGGCCTCTGGCATCGGCCTCAACAGCGTCGGCGTCGGCCTCAACATCGCGTCTTCGCGTTGGCCTTCTACCGTACATCCACTTGCTAGGCATTTATTGCCTTATTCTCTCCCGTCTTTATGGCCTCAAAGGCCACGAGCATCCACTCGCTCTAAGGCATTTATAGCATTCTCTCGTATTTATGGCTGCCACGTTAGCCCTTCAGCCTTGCTTTTTCATTCGGCCATGAACAGCTTCGGCCTTTTTCCCTACGGTCTCGGCCTTAGCCCCTTCTCTATTCCCCTCGGCCGTAAACAGTGTCATACACGTGAACAGTGTCACATGAACAATGCCTTGCACGTGAATAGTGCCATAACTCCATAATTAACGCTCTACAAGGGACTGTTGGCTTCAACTTTAAACGACATCTTCTATCCCAATGGTTGCACTTGGGGCCCACGTGACTAACCTTATCACCCATTGCTGTCAACACAAAACTTCCACGTGGCTTGCCAACCCGTTTCTCTTTTTCCAAGATCACGGGTGGTTACCGCTATATTATGAACCGTTGCCGATACTTATGGCACACGTTTAGCAGCTGTAGCCGATCTTAACGGAAGATGTGATTCGGCTATTATCAACGAAGGGTAAGAGGGACCCCCGAACAGGTATATAAAGAGCCCGACCCCCAACGAGGGGGGGGGACTCAATCTCTACTCTTTCATTAAAAAATTCTTGTTCTCCAGATCGCTGACTTAAGCGTCGGAGGGTCCCCGCCGGAACCACCGGTCTGGGACTTTTCTTGCAGGTTTTTGGCTGAAGGAGGCGGTCCCTATCATTCATCTGAAGGCCAACGAAGCATTTCCGTCGCTTGACGCTCCTCAAAAGTGATTTGGCGGCAACAGATTGGCGCGCCAGGAAGGAGGGATGTATTGAAGGAAAGAGAGCTCTGTCTCCGTGACCTATAAGTCTTTGTCCCCTCTAAGATAGCCATGGTGGTGACGCACGTGCCGAAGGTCCTCACTAATCATGCCGGGGGGCATCTGCATAGCCCTGAGCAGCAAAGGACCACTCTCTCTCTATGCTCCTCCCTCACCACCAACCTCAGCTGCTCTAATTAACTAGCTGACCATCCTCAATCAACAAAATCAAGCCTTAAATGTAGCAGTTCATGAGTTGCAAAAGTAACGCCCGTTGGCCACTCAGCAGCAGTCGAAGCCTCTCACATCTTCCATAATAGATGCACCAGTTAGCCAGCGATTCACCCGTGGGAAATCTTCTCATAGAGAAGCTTATCACCATCATGCTTCACCTAAGCACCACCGTGAAGCTTTCAAGAGACTGCGGTCTCCTACCTTCTGCTCGAGCAGCCACTCCTCCCCTTACTCATCCTCTGAGCCGTCTGGGAAGGACCCTAATCATGAGATGAAGAGGCATCTGGATGAACAACACCGGCGGCCAGAGGAGTTCAATCAAAGGTTTAATAATCAGTCAAAGGCGGCCATCCTTGGCGGCCTTCCTAAACGGCCTCTTCCTCCACAACAACCATAGAAGCCCCGAGGCTCCATGGAGGCCCAAGACTCCAATGCAGCCTCCAGATCATGGCAGCCCCGGTTTCCTCCACGGCAGCCTCCGGATCCCATGACGGCCTCTTCCTCCACGACGGCCCCTCAGCGGCTTCTGAATCCCACGGCGGCCCGAGACTCCACGGCGGCTCCCAAGTCCATGGCGGCCCCCGGCCTCCACGGCGGCTCCCAACCTCTCTCTCTCGATGGCCCGAGGCTCCACGGTGGCTCCCGATGTTCACAGAGGCCCCAGGTCCTCCATAGCAGCCGCGTTCCCCAACAGCCACGGTGGCCCAAGACTTCACAGCGGCCTCACTCTCTAGGCGGCCCCTGGCCTCTCCCCGTAGTGACCAAACGAGTGCCAGTTTCGCAATTGCAAGGATAAGGCTCCCAGCCGTCTCACTCAACTCCTTTTCCCCCCAACTTGCATGCACGAGGTTGTGTGCACGCGATGGAAGTCTGTGCTATGGCTGCTGCATCTTAACGATCGTCTTCCAAAGCTATGCTCGTACCGACTCCTCCCACGGACATCGCCAGCTTTGGCCACCATCTCGGCCACGGTCGTTTGGCCAGATCCACGTATCTCGCATCGGCGAGCGACGACACCTCTGGCTCCTGAGCCCATGCGGAAGCGGCAGCTAATCTCTTTGATTTCAATGGCAATCTTCTCCTATATCAGAGGATGCTTGCATAGCATTAGGAAGAATCAATTGGTACACAAAGTTATCAATCACTTCGAGGTTCTTCTTCAGTTGAGCCTCCAGTCCAATGTTCAGAAGCTTCTTGATGTCCCAGAACATATCAACATATCTCTAGAATACCATGGAGTTAAAGTCACCAAAAGCCTTGCTAAAGCGTGTCTCGAACCCATCGGAGCCCAAGAGAGTGTCTAGCTCAGCACCGAACTCCACTTTGAATATCCTTTCTTCGGTGGCACCACTTCTCGCCATCCCCTGTAAAGATTCCATCACCAAAAGGATCAGCAGTACAGATCTCACCGTGGGAAGGCTTGATCAGCCTTCTGAATTAACTTCCTGTAGGGAAGAAGGAAAAGGAAATGATGTCCACAACATGAAGAATGATCGCTGCAACGCTATGGAGAGAAAAGAGAAGGCGAGCAAGCCTAGTTTCAAAGTCAAGTCTAGCAGCTGGAGAGCCATAAAAGTGGCTGCGGTGCAGGATTTCTCCTTAAGGAGCTAAAGATTCAGCAAAACCAGCTCACCAACCAACTTGATTCCCTGGGGGGCAGACCACCAGCAGGCGAAAGCGTTCAAGCCCGCAGAAGAAAAACAAGGGTGCTGCAAGAGCTAAGTATGCTGCACTTAAGACTTTTTCTTTCATTGATGCTTAAAAATGTCACGCAGATCGACTCTGTATCGGCATTCAAGACCAACCTCGCGTTAACGTCTCAAAAGCCTGATGTACCGTCGGCACCAAAGAATGGCCCCGCGTCGGCACCAAAGACTGACTCTGCGTCGGCAACTAAGATCAGCTCCGCGTCGGCAGTAAAGACCGGCTCCGTGTCGGCACCAAAGACCGGCTCCACGTTGGCAATAAAGACCGGCTCCGCGTCGGCAATAAAGACTGGCTCCACGTCGGCACCAAAGACCGGCTCCGCATCGGCACCAAAGACCGGCTCCGCGTTGGCAATAAAGACCGGCTCCGCGTCGGCAGTAAAGACCGGCTCCGCACTGGCACCAAAGACCGACTCTGCGTCGGCAGTAAAGATCGGCTCCGCATCGGCACCAAAGACCGGCTCCGCATCGGCACCAAAGACCGGCTCTGCGTCGGCAGTAAAGACCGGCTCCGCATCGGCACCAAAGACCGGCTCCGCGTCGGCAGTAAAGACCGGCTCCGCGTCGGCACCAAAGACCGGATCCGCGTCGGCACCAAAGACCGGCTCCGCGTCGGCAATAAAGACCGGCCCCATGTCGGCATCAAAGCACGACTCCGCGTCGACACTCAAGCCTGAGTCTCCCCTCGGTACTTAAGCCCGACTCCGCGTCGGCACTCAAGCCCGAGTCTCCCCTCGACACTCAAGCCCAGCTCCGCGTCGGCACTCAAGCTCGGCACCTAAAGCCCGAGTCTCCCCTCGACACTCAAGCCCGGCTCCGCGTTGGCACTCAAGCTCGGCACCTAAAGCCCGATGTACCATCGGCACTAAAGCTCGACTCCGGTCAGCACTCAAAGACCGATATACTATCGGCACTCAAGCCCGAGGCCAGCTTGGCACCAAAAACCAAAAACTAACTCTAGCGTTAGCAACAAAGATCGTCGGCATAAGGGAAAAGGCACCTAACGACTCTCCAACTATCAGGTCACCCTTCGGGGTTAAAAGGAACCCAACAACTTCAGCAACTCTCGGGTTACTCTTCAGGGTTCAAAAGGCTCTCGACAGCCTCAACCCTGCTTCAGCAGCTTTATCACATCCTCAACGACTTCACAGTGGCTCTAACTCTGCCTCAATGGTCAATGGCCAATCGAGTAAGACCTTTATCTAAATTATATACCAGCAACATATTACTGGTCACCTTTGGCCATCAAGAAGCCCCAAGACAACTCAGTTTGGGAGAGGCCAACTCCCCAGCTCACAGTTGAGGGGCACCCACTTTCAAATTTTATGACAAGTAGAAGACCCAAAGTCAACTCACAGTTAGGAGAAACCGACTCCCCAACTCATAGTTAACGGGCATCCGCTTCCGGGCTTTGCATAGGGAGAGGATTACTGGCTGCCAGTCAAGGATAACCCACTTACCCTCAAACTTTGCTTAAAAGTTTTTTGAATAGGCAAAAAGCATGGCTCCAAAGAGCATGAAGACGTCTACACAAGACAACGCCAAAGGAAAAGGGTTTCCCCACCTAAGAGGAATCATAGTTGAAGTTGATAGGAAAGGGTAGATGCAAAGGTAAAAAGTCCTACACTCCTTTCGCTTAGCTTACGCGGGGCACACAAGCTCAGGAGTGTGGGGGGCATTTGATGGGGCCGGTTAATAAAGACAGCAATTTTTGGATGGCATCCTATCGAGACGCCATCCTCAGCGGCCTTTCCGAACGGCTTAATTCCTAGGCGGCCTTGCTACTTTACTCGGCTTTCTTGCTTTCTTTTGAAGGACGCAATGGATATTTAATTCCATCCACGATTATCCAGGCATTTATTGCCTTATTCTCATTTATGGCTGCCACGTTAGCCCTCTGGCATCGGCCTCAACAACGTCGGCGTCGGCCTCAACAGCGCCTGGCATCGAGCGTCGGCCTCTTATCGACTTGCATCCACTTGCTAGGCATTTATTGCCTTATTCTCTCCCATATTTATAGCCTTTATGGCCTCACGATTATCCAGGCATTTATTGCCTTATTCTCATTTATGGCTGCCACGTTAGCCCCTTGGTGTCGGCCTCGCATCCGCTTCGGCCTCCTGCCGATGTGCATCCACTTGTTAGGCATTTATTGCTTATTCTCTCCCATATTTATAGCCTTTATGGCCTCAAAGGCCACGATTATCCAGGCATTTATTGCCTTATTCTCATTTGGCGTCGGCCTCAACAGCATCGGCCTGGCATCGGTGTCGACCTCAACAGCGTCGGCGTCGACCTCAACAGCGTTGGCGTCGACCTCAACAGCATCGGCGTCGGCCTCAACACGCCTGGCGTCGGCGTCGGCCTCAACAGCGTCGGCCTCTGGTGTCGGCCTCAACAGCGCCTGGCGTCGGCGTCGGCCTCAACAGCGTCGGCCTTTAGCATCGGCCTCAACAGTGTCGGCGTCCGCCTCAACAGCGCCTTGGCGTCGGCCTTGCGTCTTCGCGTTGGCCTTCTGTCGTACAGCCACTTGCTAGGCATTTATTGCCTTATTCTCTCTCGTCTTTATGGCACGAGCATCCACTCGCTCTAAGGCATTTATAGCATTCTCTCGTATTTATGGCTGCCACGTTAGCCCCTTCGGCCTTGCTTTTTCATTCGGCCATGAACAGCTTCGGCCTTTTTCCCTACGGTCTCGACCTCAGCCCCTTGTCTATTCCCCTCGGCCGTAAACAGTGTCATGCACGTGAACAATGTCACATGAACAGTGCCTTGCACGTGAATAGTGCCATAACTCCATAATTAACGCTCTACAAGGGACTGCTGGCTTCAACTTTAAACGACATCTTCTATCCCAATGGTTGCACTTGGGGCCCACGTGACTAACCTTATCACCCATTGCTGTCAACACAGAACTTCCACGTGGCTTGCCAACCCGTTTCTCTTTTGCCAAGATCACGGGTGGTTACCGCTATATTATGAACCGTTGCCGATACTTATGGCACACGTTTAGCAGCTGTAGCCGATCTTAACGGAAGATGTGATTCGGCTCTTATCAACGAAGGGTAAGAGGGATCCCGAACAGGTATATAAAGAGCCCGACCCCCAACGAGGGGGGGACTCAATCTCTACTCTTTCATTAAAAATTCCTGTTCTTCAGATCGCTGACTTAAGCATCGGAGGGTCCCCGCCGGAACCACCAGTCTGGGACTTTTCTTGCAGGTTTTCGGCTGAAGGAGGCGGTCCCTATCATTCCTCTGAAGGCCAACGAAGCATTTCCGTCGCTTGACGCTCCTCAAAAGTGATTTTGCGGCAACACAAGGCAACAAAAGATTCCCAAACCAGAATAATTAATTGAATGATTAGACCATACCACCTGAGGAACCTTTAAGTTGATGGTTGTTAATGGCGATCGATTCATCAAGAAGTTTGTTGTATTCACTATCTCAGCCTAAAAAAATTCTTGAATCTAGCATCAAAGAGCATGCAACATGCTCTATATGAGAGTGCTCTTATCATTTGTTCTCCAACTCCAATCTATTGTATATAAGCGAGAGAGATGTTAAAATTGTCCAAAAGAGATTTATTTGATGGAATGAAGATTGGTAAGCTAGACTTTTGTGAGCACTGCTAGATAGAAAGTAGAGCAAGATGCAATTTAACGATAGTACTTACTGTTCTAAAAGGATGCTAGACTACATCCATTTAAATCTCTAAGGACCTTGCCCTTATGCATCAATGAATGGACATCAAATTTTAACATCAATCTAACTACTCCATAGTTGTAGAATTTGCAAAAGCACCATCAACATCGGTAACAGTACTTCCAATCATCTAATACTAGCCATCCATCATCCTTCCCTTGGTCACCATAAAAGCATTCTTAGAAACTTTTAGCTTGCCATTTTTAGCCTTATATATGTAAAATGAAAATCAAATATGCCTAAGAAAATCAGGTTCTTTGTTAGCTCTGAGGCCTTCAAGGACCTCACAATATCATCAAACATCTTGATCGAAATTATTTTAATTCTGACAACATTTGTAGACTTGTTATTACTCAATAGAATATTCTCTACTTTCGATTGATACATAGAGAACCAACTTTTATTGAAAGTCATATGAAAGGAATAATGAAAGTTTAGAATTCATTATGTTCCAGAGTCACTGATGAGAGTATCTTACTTTCTGCATCATCAGAGCTTTTCAAAGTATTCTCTTCAACTATATTAGTTCTAGCTTTAGAGTTACTTTTCTTTGCATCCTTTCCTTCTCTTTGGACAGCTCCTCTTAAAGTTTCTGATATCTTGTTTGAATATTGATTTTTCTCTATTACCTAAACACTTCTTTTGCTCCTATCTCTTGGAACTAAACCTTCTCCATAATTCTCTCCATAATCCTTATATACGCTTTTGGTATCATTTTTTATATAATTTTCTGATGCCATTCTTTATATAATTTTATTTCATCGCTCCAAAACTGCACCAGAAAGAGGGCACGCGATGATCCAATCTCCAACGGATCTAAAGAAAAATATAACTTTTCGTAACACTTCTTGAGCCCATTCATTTATTGGATTTCATGACCACATCAACCAATACATGGACCTTCTCATCCCATCCATTCATTGAATTTCATGGTCACGCCAGTCAACGCATGGAGCCATGCGAAGTCATATCGTGTGGAAATTTCGTTGTGTCCTGTGTGGAAAATTTCGTAGGCAACTTCATCGCGATCCAAATTCTCTTGCAAAAGCAATCATCAATGACCCGCTATAAATAGAGTCGTCATGTTTGTTGATGATGCCATTCTCACCAACTCCTTTTTGGGTCCCAGATGTTGGACTTTTTTAACAAGGCAGCTAATTTTGTGATGATATAGTTTGAATGAGAAAGTTCTGTTCTTGCCTTTAACAAATTTAGCATCATCTCGTTCTTGCCTTTCTCTTCTAATCCCAAAAATGAGACGGCTAGAACTTCAAATGGATAAAGTATTGCCATGGAAATCCGTTCTCTGATTCGGATGCGCTCTGGCTTCGGGTCTGAACGCCGATCTCGTCGTCTAGGATGGAACCTGCAAGACAGTCCGCACGCAGAGAGGGTGTTTCGGGGGTTGCCCTTTGCGGAGGACCCTCCAACGCCCAAGTCAGTGGAAATTCACAGCAAGCAGATATGAGGAGAAGACTCTCGCAGAAGAGTTCCCCTAGATGGGTGTTCTCTCGAGAGCTCTGAGCTCTGATGGAGCTTCAATAGAGTTTTTTCAGTATGAGAGTGGGTGAATGCGTGTGTACCTGAGAGATTTGGGGCTGAGATATTTATAGACGATTACCTGATTCTTTGGGTGCGTCATAGGGGTCTGAAAGCTGTTGAGATTCGAAACGGATTCAAATCAAGTTTGTTACGAGGCCAGTAGGATCCGTATCTTGTCAGTTAGAGGATCGACAGCTAGGAGAGCTGGTTGATGCCTTGAGATTCAGCGATTATGTAGGTCCTAGGCCACTCCTATGGCTGTTAGGCCATTTCTGGCATGATTCTCCATTTGAAATCTTATTCAGTTATCGTGAATTTAAACTCTCCCGCGCCGAATTTCGCAAAGGTATTCGAATGCCTCGGTTAGGCTGAGGCAAGGGACAACTTGGTTTTCTAAGGTACAGGATGGCTCGAGTTACCGAGGTATAAGGATAGCTTGGGCTGCCGAGGCATGAAGGTGGCTCGGGCTACCAAGGTATGAGGATAGCTCGGGCTGCCGAGGTATGAAGGTGGCTTGGACTATCGAGGTATGAGGATAGCTCGGTTCGTCGGGGCAACCCAACTCTGCTAAGGGCGATTCGGTTTCGCAGCCTTATGGATGTGACAGCTGGCCGATAGGATGTTGGGATTGGACTCGATCCAATTGTCGATGTGCACGGGTATTAACGCAATGATAATTTTACCTCTCATCACATGCCCCCCACTCCCTAGTTCGAAGTGTAAATTCAGATGTAGGGAGTAGAGTTTTGAAATAATCTCGTTCAGGGGGATTCGAAGGGGCAGGCAATGATAATCACGTATATAGCAGGCCGCTGTTTCGTCATCATTTTTTGCCACAACTCGAGGAGGAAATACCTTGTTTCCCACAGGCCGCGATTGTGGGAGTCCCACGTGGCGGGGCTCCTGTATTTTTGGCATCCATATCGAAAGTTTTAGCATCCTGGGCTTTCCTTCTGGAGCGCTATTTAAAGAGGGCTAGGGCGGCGTCCCTTCTCCAACGCCTTTCCGTCACCATCGTAGAAATTTTTCATTCCTCCCTAAACCCTTGCCAACTTATTCGTGTTTCGCCTCTCAATCTGTCAACATGAAGGGTCCGAGTGATGTTGCCTCAGAGATAACCCTTGAGGACCTGGACAGAATTCGCCGCTGTTACAGGGTTCCTTGGGATGTGTCCCTATGGGTTCCGAAAGCCGACCATAGGGTTTCGACGGAGTTGCTGTGGGGTTTTCTTCTATAATGAGAGCATGAGGACAAGTTTCTGGTTCCCTCTTCACCCGTTAGTGTGGGAGGTAATGAGGTTTTACAACATATGCCCAACAATAATGGCCCCGAATAGCTGGCACAATTTCATCGGGTTCATCTCGATGTGTAGCCGTATTGGGGTGACTGCAACCCTCCCTATATTCCGAGTCTGCTACAACCTAATTTTCAGAATGAGCTCTAAGTGGCCATACATTAGTCCCCGAAGGCCATTCAAAATGATCTCAGATAACCCGTCTTCGATAAAGGAGTGAAAGTCTCGATTCTTTATTGTCGAGGGAAACATTGGTTCGAATTTTCCAGGGACATGGGCGAGCTACGTGAAAGATCCGAAAGCGCGTCCAAAATTGTCCGAGCAGGAGAAGAGGGATTTAGTAACCATTCGCGGTGGTCGGATGCTATCAGCCAGCACCCTGTTATCAGAGGATGCCCTTTTTGCCGCTAGGCTTAGTTCCATTGACCCCCAAGGTAAGCCCTTTTTCCCCTTTGCTCTGATGGTCGATATGCTCAGGCAACTCTATTATCGTTCGATTGAATGTTTGCTGTGTTTTCAGCCGAGAGGTTCGCATTCGTGGGCCAAATGAAGAAGGAGCTGGGCAAGCGTCACAGGGGCTCTAGCTCCGGAGACAAGCATAGGTCCAAAAAGAGATCCCGTCCTTCCATGTCTCGTCCGAAGGAGTTGAAGAAGGATAGCGTTGGCCGTCATTCCTCCACCCAAAAGAGAAGGGAAGTGGGAGTGTCGATCGCGGCCGATGAGCCCTCCCTGCTGGAGGAGGGTGATAAACGCATAAATAATTATCATTAAACCTATTAATTAATAATTTAATGTACCTATTATTATTTATTATTTTAATATTTATATAATATTTTAGATAAAATCTTATCAATTTAAAGAGCTTGATTTTAGGGATTTAACGACGCAAACGACACTCAAATCGGATTTAAGATGAGCTTGGAATTGATTTATAAGGATTTAACATGGATTTCAAAGCAAAAAACGGCAAATACATTGCCGACTTCATCGTCTTCTCATCCGTTTTCTCTTTTCTTTCATCTGATTCTTCTCCATTCAATTCTAACAGTTTCTTTCATCAATTAAGGAATAGATTAGATTGGAAGTTATCAAATTAACAGAATTAAATTCCTTTCGAATGAATTTAAATTTTATTGAGGATTTATTCTATTTTCTTTGGTGGCTTCCGCGTCCTCTGTTTTGGCAACGCCGCGTCAATGCGTCTTCACCTCATTTAGGCCTCTACAAATAGCAGCAAAGGCTTGGGAGAGAGGGGATTCTAAGGAAGCCATCCATCCAGCGCGCTGCATCCGGGAGATCCGCTGTTCCTCTGTTCTATGGCATTGTGAGAAGTCTGTGGGTTCGTTCGTAGCTTGGAGCAAGCGGCTGTCCGTGAAGAGTCTTGTGTTCCATGCGCTGCGTCCATAGCTTGGCGTCTATGAAGGAAGAAAGGCAGCACCCGGTTCAGTCTGTCTCCGAACCGTTCATCCCATATTTAGTTTGATGTAGGAAGAATTTGCTCTTTTTTACTATCAGAATTAAAACTCTTATATGCACTCTTGGATGTTATTGAAACAAAGTTTTATGCATATTTAATTATTACTAAATTTTATTTAAGTAAAAATAATTTAGACTGATTTATTCTTAAAAGGGACGGGCCGTGATCTACGGGTACGAGCCGTGCTCTAATAAGATAAACCATATCTTATTATTTTGTACTATTAATTATCTACTTAGTTATCTATTTAGTTAAATTTATAAAATTATTCAAAATAATCGCTAAAGTCCCTATGGAATCGATCCTTACTCTCGCTATCCTAATAGTGAAATTAAGGTGTTTAAATCGTTGTGCTACGACACGCATCAGATTTTGGCACCGTTGCCGGGGACTTAAGTGTGTTATTTTGAAAAAAAATTAAAAAAAAAAAAAAAAAAAAATTAGATTAATTTTCTCTTAATTTTGAATAGTTATTGCCGCTTTATTTATTTCCTTAATGTTAGAATTGCATATTTTCTTTTTAACATTAAAAAAAAATTACTTTCCTTTTTGCCACAAATCCATTTTAACCTAATCAAATTTTCCTTTTAATTAACTTACCTAAAAAAAACCCTAAAAATAAAACCCTAAGACATCTTCCATAAAAATATAATTAATTTAAGGAAATAAAAAAAATTATAAAAAAAAAAAAAATAATAAACAAAATAATTATTTTATAGATTGACTTAGGTGATTTATTTTCTACAAACTCAAAAATTTTTATTAGGAAATTAGAAACTTAATTACAAAAATTAAAGAAAAAAAAATAAATAAAACTATTTGCTTTAGAGGCATTGGTAGGGTGTATGCTCGATCGCCGATCGTTGCAGCCCGACCTATACCCTTAGATCCCGAGATAGAAAGAACTATTAGAGCAAATAGACTCAGAATTATGGATCCTAATACTGAAAATAATCAACCACGACAGTTAAAAGAGTATTTTACTCCTTCAAGGTATACCTACTCTTCTTGCATTCAAGTGCCTCCAGTAGAGGCTGCCCAATATGAAATTAATTCAAGTGTATCCAATGTTACCATCTTTCTATGGACTTACAATGAGGATCCCTACAAACACTTAGATGAATTCTTGAAAATTGCTCAAACTGTCAAGATTCAAAATTTCTGATGATGCACTTAGGCTTAAATTATTCTCTTTTTTCCTAAAAGATAAGCCAAATATTAGTTAAATTCATTCGACATGTTATAATTTCAACTTGGGATCATCTTCAGAGAGAATTTCTTAAGAAATATTTTCCTATAGGAAAAACGAATCAAATTAGAAAGCCATAACAAGTTTTTCCCCAGATAGAGAGAAAATGTTCCATGAGACATGGGAGAGATTCAAAGAACTGATTAGAAAATGTCCANAGCCGTGATCCCAATCGGCCACGACCGATCCCAGACCATTGCGATCGGTCCGAGATCGCGGATGATCTGACAGTTGCGATCGATCCAATCCCTAATCCCGATCGGCCATGACCGATCTTGGATAGTGGCGATCAGTCCGATCGCTGATGATCCAATGGTTGCGATCGATCCAAGCCCTGATCCCGATCGGCCACGATCGATCTTGGACCATGGCGATCGGTCCGATCGCCGATGATCCAACGGTTCGATCGATCCAAGCCCTGATCCCGATCGGCCATGACCGATCCTGGACCATTGCGATCGGTCCGAGATCGCAACAATCCGACGGTTGCGATCGATCCAAGCCCTGATCCCAATCGGCCACGATCGATCTCGGACCGTTGCGATCAGTCCGATCACCAACGATCCGATGGTTTCGATCGATCCAAGCCTTGATCCCGATCGGCCACGACCGATCTCGGACCGTGGCGATCGGACTGATCGGCGTTGATCCGACGGTTTGCCATCATCCAAGCCTTGATCGATCCCAGTTGGCGATGAACGATCTCGGACCGTCGCGATCGATCCGATAGGTGACGATCCGACGGTTGCGATCGATCCAAGCCGTGATCCCGATCGGCCACGACCGATCTCGGACCGTTGCAATCCGTCCAAGATCGGTGACGATCCGACGGTTGCGATCGATCGAAGCCATGATCCCAATCGGCCACGACCGATCTCGGACCGTGGCGATCGATCCGATCGGCAACGATCCGACGGTTGCGATCGATCCAAGCCCTGATCACGATCGGCCATGACCGATCCTGGACCATTGCGATCGGTCCGAGATCGCTGATGATCCGACGGTTATGATCGATCCAAGCCCTGATCCCGATCGGCCACGACCGATCTCAGACCATGGCGATCGGTCCAAGATCGCGGACGATCCGGCGGTTGCAATCGATCCAATCCCTAATCCCGATCGTCCACGATCGATCTCGGACCGTGGTGATCGATCCGATCACCGACGATCCGACGATTGCGATCGATCCAAGCCCTGATCCCGATCGGCCACGACAGATCTCGGACCGATCGCTATTTAACATAATTAATTTTTTTAAAAACATTGCGACGTAAAAGGTTGCATTAAAACTTTTTAATATGATAATTATATTATAAAAAATTAATTTTATTTAAAATAATTACGACGCAACAATTGCGTTGCTAAATTAAAACATAATTTTTTTTAATTTTTGGTTTATTGCATCGCTAATGCGTCGCTATTTAACATAATTAATTTTTTTAAAATATTGTGACGCACTGAATTGCGTCGCAATATTTTTTTTCAAAATTATATTTTATAAAAATTTATTTTGTTTAAAATAATTGCGACGCATATATTATTTTGCTAAATTAAAAATTATTTTTAATTTTTTGGTTTATTGCGTCGCTAATGCGTCACTATTTAATATAATTAAATTTTTTAAAAACATTACGACGTACTGTCTTACGTCGTAATTATTTTTTCTCATATTTATACTTTATAAAAATTAATTTTATTTAAATAATTGTGATGTAATTAGTGCGTCGCTAAATTAAAATAAATTTTTTAATTTTCTGGTTTATTGCATGCTAATGCATCGCTATTTAACATATTTAATTTTTTAAAAAACATTACGACGTACTGAGTTGCGTCGCAATTTTTTTTTCTAATATTTATATTTTATAAAATTAATTTTATTTAAATTATTTATGATGCAATTGGTGCGTCGCTAAATTAAAAATAATTTTTTTTAATTTTTTGGTTTATTGCATCGCTAATGCGTCGCTATTTAACATATTTAATCTTTTAAAATATTGCGACGCACTGAGTTGCGTCGCAATATTTTTTTTCCCATATTTATATTTTATAAAAAATTAATTTAAAATATTGCGACACATTATTTGCGTCGCTAAATAAAAAAATTAATTTTTTTTAATTTTCTAGTTTATTGAGTCGCTAATGCGTCGCTAATTGCGTCGCAATGTTTTGTTGTCACGGAGGCATCGCAAAGTGGTCGCAATTTAGCGATGCATAATTGCGTCGCTATTTCAGTATTTTCTTGTAGTGAGATTGCTTTCGTAGATCCTAATGAGCTAGCACTCTGAAGGATTTGATCAGGAAAAAGATCGTAATGAGCTAGAACTCCTAAGGATTTGATCAGGAAAGAGCTCTAGTATGAACTACCTATAGAGGCATGTGGCTTAAAGAGCTCTTCACTTCAACCATCCAGCAGTTTGCAAAGATAAAATACCTTACTGTAATTTGATATGATCAAATCATTTACATAAAATGGTTTTATATTTTGCTTTCTAACTTTTTGATATCATTTACATGCACTATTATTCTGTTAGTTCCTGATGTAGGTAGATAGATAAATCGATTTGATCGATTTATCATTAATTCTGCTGTTTTTAAAAAAAAAAGATTGCATAAATCTGCCTGCCATCCAGCGGTCTGTTGTATAGGTTGGCATCACCTTATGAATGCTCTACTATGAGACATCATATATGTTATTTCATACAATTATCCAAAGCAATCTATGTTACCAAAAGTAGTGTCAAAAAACCACAGCACTCAGCCTTTCCCACCAAACTGGCCTTCCCAAACTCTCTATATAGATATGCAAGTGCTGCAGCACCCCATGCCATCTGACCACATGTCAAAATCTCTAAGCAGTGCCAAACATTGTAGATGCACTCGGTTCCCACTAGGGACTAGGAATAAGCTGCATCCTATCTGATACATGATATATGCTCGAGCAGCATACTCAATCAGCGCTTGCTCTGCATCAACTGGTATGGCATAGAATAGTTCATAAAGCCCATCAATTTTCACGCAACCACCCTTTACCTGATCAGGGGCTTGACCTAATAATTCCATACAAAGCTGCTCCCAGTCATAGTTGGTCTTGCATGGAAAAGTCTTTGTACACCGCCTCCGGTGCAGTAAGTCTTACGTGGGTTGTACTGCCTCTCCTTATTGGTCCATGTAGATCCTACGTGGCCTGACGATGCGGAATGGGATAGTTCTGATACGATGTTATGTTTTAATCACGACGTCCATTAAATGCGCTTTCTCTTTATTTTAAAATGGTGTGCAGACAAAAATGCCCTTTCCCTCTAGTCTCTTCTATCGCCATTTTTTCTTGGATTATATCTGATGCAAAAAAAACTCTTTCCATTTCTAAAACATTCTTTCCCCTCGCTTTGGCTTTTAGATGCAAGGAATCAGTCCAAGGTTTAAACAAAATCCTTCCCCCTCGCTCTAAGAGTCCGGTCTAAGGATTTTCTCCTATTTTGATTTTTGGTCGAATGACATGTTTGCCCTTTACAATATCCCAGCTTGACCGTTAAGACGCCGTAGGTTTTGCGACATCGCAGGAGGAAATCGGCCAAAAATTGGTAGTATTAAGAACCCCAGATTTACTATTAAGATACCATAGTTACAAACCTACGACATCCATGCTTCAAACAGATGCTGAAGAAAAGCCTCGCGACATCGCATAAGGAAATCGGCCAAAAAATAGTGAGGACACCCTAGTTGAATTATTACGATACCCAAGTTGTAAACCTACGACACCTCAGCTTTACCGTTAAGTCACCGTAGGTTCAAACTTACGACACCCGTGGCCTTACAACGGATGCTAAAGAAAAGCTTCATGACATCGCAGGAGGTAATCGGCCGAAAAATAGTGAGGACACCCCAGTTGAATTATTACAATACCTAAGTTACAAACCTACAACACCCCAGCTTTACCGTTAAGTCACCGTAGGTTCAAACTTACGACACCCGTGGCCTTAAAACAGATGCTAGAGAAAAGCCTCATGACATTGCAGGAGGTAATCAGCCGTAAAACAGTAAGGACACCCCAGCTGAATTATTACACACCAAAGTTATAAACTTGCAACACCCGTTGATGCTTAGGAGAAAACTTTACGACATTCCAGAAGGAAAATCGGCCGAAAATCAATGATACCCCAGCTGAAATAGTATAATACCCTAGTTACAAACCTAAGATACCCCAGCTTTACGGTTAAGTCACCGTAGGTTCAAACTTACGACACCCATGGCCTTACAATGGATGCTGAAGAAAAGCCTCGTGACATTGTAGGAGGTAATCGGCCGAAAAATAGTAAGGACACCCCAGCTGAATTATTATGACACTCAAGTTACAAACTTACGACACCTGTTGATGCTTAAGAGAAAACTTTATGATATCCCAGGAGGAAATCGGCCAAAAATCAGTGACGATATCCAAGCTGAAATAGTACGATACCCTAGTTACAAACCTAAGACATCCGTTCATGCTTAGAGAAAAGCTTTACGATATCTCAGAAGAAAATCAACCGTAATAAAGCTACGACACCCTAGATTTACTATTAAGGTACCGTAGTTACAAGCCTATGACACCCGTGCTTCAAACGGATGCCGAAGAAAAGCCTCATGATATCACAGGAGAAAATTGGCCGAAAATTAGTGATGACACCCTAAGAGAAAAGTCAAGAGTATTACGACACCCAAGTTAAAGAAATATGATACCTCAGTTAAAGAAATACGACACCCTAGTTATATTCGGCCAAAAATCCTTTGCGACACTATAGCAGTTAAAACATTACGACACTCTAGCGACAACGCTACGACACTAGTGCTTATAACAAACGCCGAAGAAAAGGCCCATGACACCCAAAGAGGAATTCAGCCAAAATCATTCGCGACATCGTAGTTGAAACGTTACGATATCCTAGCAACAACGCTATGACACCCATGCTTATAATGGATGCTGGAGAAAAGCCCACGACACCCAAGGAGGAATTTGGCCAAAAACCCTTTGCGATACCATAGTTGAAATGTTACGATACTTTAGCAACAACGCTACGATACCCGTGCTTATAATGGATGCTGGAGAAAAGCCCTACGACACCCAAGGAGGAATTCGGCCAAAATCCTTTGCGACACCATAGTTGAAACATTATGATACTCTAGCGACAATGCTACGACACCCATGCTTATAACGGACGTTAAAGAAAAGGCCCGCGATACCCTAGGAGGAATTCGATCGAAAATCATTTGCGACACCTCAGTTGAAATGTTACGACACCCTAACGACAATGCTACGACACCCGTGCTTATAACGAACACTGGAGAAAAGGCCCACAACACCCAAGGAGAAATTTGGTCAAAAATTGTTTGCGACACCCCAGTTGAAATGTTATGATACCCTAGCGATAATGCTACGACACCCATGCTTATAACGGATGATGAAGAAAAGGCACATGACACCCAAGGAGGAATTCAGCCAAAAATCGTTCACTACATCGCAGTTAAATGTTACGACGCCCTAACGACAATGCTACAATACCCGTGCTTATAACGGAAGTTGGAGATAAGGCCCGCAACACCCCAGGAGGAATTCGAATGAAAATTGATTGCGACACCATAGTTAAAACGTTACGACACCCTTAGTATAAACTTATGACACCACTACAATATATTTGAACTAGGTGAAAGTATTGATGTCACCCTAGTTGTAATCTGACAATACCCTATTAAGTCAACTATGTCACCTTTTTTAGAAAAGTTGCATAACGTGGCCGGATGATAATATGGGTTTGCGGATCAGTGATATGATCATGCCGCTTCTGTATCCTTTCATCTTCTTCTGAATCCTAGAGGTCCTTCGTTTGTTGCTTGAGAACCCGCTGGTGTCCTAAATTTCCTTCACTGTTGTTTCTTCCCATCTATTTCCTACATGGAGATGAGTGGTTTCGTTTCTAGACGAAGACCACAAACAAAGAAGCACCGAAAGGAGAAAATGATGAAAAAAGCAAAAAAATTATTCTTTATTCAAATGAGGATGCGACTCCTTTAGGTTTCATTGCATATGAAGCTACAGAAGGAAGATAATTATGTGCAATATGAAAATAATTGTGCGCATTAAGAATTAAGTGCAATGAGAGAGCTATGTATGTGCATGCAAGTTATTTAGTTATTATTTTACTGCATATAGTAAGAAGAATCAAAAATTAAAAAAAATTTGGTACGATGGATTGGATGTTCTGTGGTTGGTTCATAAAGGTTGGACGGTAAATTCTGATTGATTGAAGAGCTAAGCATTAATTTGCATGTATTATTTCTTGATTGCTTCAGAGTTCAGAGAGCAAAGGTGTTGACTTGCAGGCATGCTCCCAACCTTTTGTGATTTGTGGCTTGAGTGGCATGTTCGGGGCATGAGCATGATGAAAGAAATAGAATTCATGATATTATTTTTTACTGTATATGAATTAAAAATTAAAAAAAATTGGTACAATGAATTGAAGTTTTTGTCGTCGATTTATAAGAGGGTTAGACAACAAAATCTAACCGATTAAAGGGCCAAACATGAATTTACGCATATTCTTTCTTAATTGCTTTAGAGAGCAAAGGTGTTGACCTGTTGAGTCGCAGATCCGGGAGAGGGACTATGAGATTGGTGAAAGCATTAGAGTCTCTCTATCATGATTAAGAAAAAGAGAAAAGAAAAAAGAAGAAGAAGAAGAAGAAGAAGAAGAAGAAGGAGGGTTTACTTGCAGTTTCTCCATTCATCAAAAAAAAAAAAAAAAAAGTAGCCTTCGATGCGAAGAATATGAGCCAGTACTGTTTTAGGCGTGCATGGAAGATATCTTCTAAGTTTGGTGAAAGAAAAGCGGAACCATCCGAGTTTGGTGGATTATTTTCTCTTTAAATGTTATTTTTTCTTTAAAGAATCTTTGATCTGCTGAAAGATTTTTCTTCTTGTGCTTTGAATGCAGTAGATATGAGTTATCTGATATTTTTTTATGCACCGTTGAATTTAGGTAAGTTATAATTTTCAGATATTTTTTATTTTGGCCTCATTTTGATTGCATGGTTGGAGATATCTGATCCGGTTTTCAAAACTATGGCTAGAATTGATTAAAAAAAAGTAGGATCCCATGCATTTATATCATAGCCTCTACCATTGGATTAAAAAAAAAAAAACAACTAACTCAATCGAAGGCGAGTACGCTTCCCATATTGTGTTTTTGTTAACAATAAAGGAAGATTATAAATGCACTTTTAGGTTGCATTTGGTAATCGATAATCTAAATAGTAGTCAATTGACAACATAAAAATATAGTAGTCAATTAATAATATTAAATATAGCATCTTATGTATGATGAAAGAATTTAAACATTATCTTTTGTTGATCTCTTTCGATAATATGCAAATCTAGTCTTTCACATAGATACTATAGATCATGATAGACTAAAAGTTGATCATAATGTTTGCTATTGGTGTAAGCCGAATTTATGATTCCATTATATACCATGAATTATTGGTAAGCCATGGAAAAAAAAAATGATATTCGAGGTCTTATATCAATTGTACACTATATGTATAAATTCTATTGAGATGGCAATGAACACCACCTGCCCCATTTTTGTTTTTTGTTTTTTGTTTTTTTGTTTTTGGTATAAACGGGCGATCACACCACTCTAGTGTGAGTCAGCCCAGATAAGTCAGAATGCAAAATTAGATTAAGTACAGAAGGACAGGGGTCACCCTGTGACCAAATCCTATAACCACCGTGGTGAGCCACCTCCGTCGCTACCCAATCAGCCGCAGAGTTGGCTTCGCGATAAACTTGACGGATTTGGACACTATCAACATCCCGCAAGGTAGCCCATATATCAAGGATCAGGGGTTGACAGGAGCTTGAGAACAGTAATCCTTCTGGATCCATCGGATAACTGTAAGAGAATCGTCCTCAATAATCAGATTAAGAGCATGCAGGGATCTAATAGCATAAAGAATGCCGGCTCAAGCAGCATAAAGTTCAGCAAGAGGAACTGATGAGTCAAGACTACCAAAGCCACCAGCCGCCAACAAATCTCCAGCAGGCCCACGAATAACGAACGCAGAACCAGAAAGCCTGCCACGAACACTCCCGTCAAAATTAAGTTTGACAAACCCTGGAGGGGGGCTCCCAGGAGATGAAGACCGTATGCCGGTCCGCTGCCGCAGTAGCAGAGGATCCCCAGTGGCCAGGGCTGCCAAACACAGGAGCATTCTGACGAGAAGAGAAATCAACCGATAAAAGCCTGGCTTTTCGAACAACCCTGAAGGAACGAGAAGATTCATCAGTAAAGATGAGAAGATTCCATGATAGCCAGATATGATAAGCAATGGCAGCCCATAAGCCAGTCTGGTACTGTCTACCCTGCCGAAGAATATGCAAAAACATAGATCTCAGAGAGCCCGCAGCATCAGCACGACAATCATAACCCACACTCTGCCAGATTCCCCTGACTCTAGGGCAGGTAAAGATAACATGGTCGGTAGTATCTTCCTCCTGACGACACAAGGGGCAAATAGACTGGATATGAAGGCCCCTATTAGCAAGGAAGGAGCATGTTGGAATACAATCCCACAATAGCTTCCAAACAAAAAGATGAACCCTAGGATGAATAGGGAGCTTCCATACCCAACCAGCATCCATCGTACGATGTGGAGGAGGTCTATAAATACTCATCAAGTCCCTGGAAGGAGCCCAAGGCAAGGAAGATCTACGCCATAATCTGGTATCAGTAACATTCCCCCGAATAAGCGGAATAGCAAGGATATGACGGGCTAATTCCTTACCAAAGAGTTGAGTAACAATATTCATATGCCAACCAGAGGAATCCTGAGAAATCAAATCCTTGACCCTCATTCTGCTGGGAATATCGAGGCTGGTGAAAGTAGGCCAAAGAGAGAGGGGAAGGTCAGCAATCCACTTGTCTTGGATAACATCAACCATAGAGCCATCACCTAACATCCACGAGGTGTTGGTCAAAATAGTCGGAGCATGGCAATAAACCTTCTTCCAAAAGGAGGAGTGCCGATGAAGGGGCTGATCATCCAGAGATGGGGTCCAGTCACCATATCGAGCCCGTATAAAAGAACTACAAAAGCAGTGTGGGTCAAGTAAAAACCATGACGCATGATGAGCAAGCAGTACCTCTCTCTGAACAGTCAGAGACTGAATACCCAGGCCACCTTCATGAATAGGCAAACAGACGATATCCCATGCCAAAAGATGAGTCCCATGACCATCCTGCCTAGAGGCCCACAGAAAATCTCGAAAGCAACGCTCTATCCTCCTCAGACAAATATACAGAATAGCAGTGTTGGAGAGGAGGTGCAGAGGTAGGGAAGTCAGAACCGATCGTATAAGGATAACCCTCGCCATCATAGATAATGAAGTGATGTGCCAACCATCAATGCGATCGTGGATCCGTCGCTCAATATCAGCATAATCTGTGCTGCGGGGCCGTCTTTCGGTGATAGGGATACCAAGGTACAGAAGACGATCAGCCTGACTATTTATGCCCAATGTATGGAGTATGATTTCCCGAACATGACTTCTAGTCTTAGGGCTAAAGCAAATCATAGACTTGTGAAGATTAACCTTTTGACCAACAACCTGACAATAGCTCTGAATAATAGAATCAAAGATGGTCGCATTCTGAACAGTAGCCTGACCCAACAAAATACAATCATCCGCATATAGAAGATGCGAAACCAAAGGGCCGAGAGGGCCAGCCATGAAGGGGGCGATTCGACGATCCTCCTGTGCCTGATGTAACGCACGAGAAAAATCATCAGCAGCCAATATGAACAAAAATGGGGATAATGGGCACCCCTGACGAAGCCCAACAGTAGAATGGAAGAAATCGGTCTGAGTGCCATTGATAATCAGGGAGAATGATGGCGACCGAATGCAGGCCATAATCCATTCTATAAAGATTCTGTCAAAACCAAATTCAAGCAGAGTGCGATGCAAAAAACTCAGCACACCCTGTCATAGGCACGCTCCATATCCAGCTTAATCGCCATCAGACACTGTCTAGCAGGAGCTTTCTGGAGATTAGACATGAATTCTTGGGCTATAATGACATTGTCCAAAACACAATGACCCCTAATAAAAGCTTCTTGCTCATCAGAGACAAGACGGGGAATGACCACCCTCAGACGATTGACTAGTAAGCGAGCACAAACCTTATATAAGGTAGTGCACAAACTAATGGGCCGATAGTGCTGGGGGGCAGAAGCATTAGGGCGCTTGGGCACTAGAGTGATGAGGGTCCTATTCTAGTCCGCAGGCATAGATTTAGACTGAAAGACAATCTGAATAGCCTGAACCACTTTCGGACCAACAATAGTCCAATAGTGCTGAAAGAAAAAAGATGGGAAGCCATCAGGCCCCGGGGCCTTAATAGATCCAAGATCCCAAAGAGCCAGCCGAACCTCCTCCGCAGTAAATGGTCTGACAAGACTGACATTCTCCTGACTAGAGACCTTCTTCAAAGAAGAAACCTTTTGAACAGAATCCCCCTCAGTCGAATGCTCAGTCCATCTGGACTGAAAGAACTGAAACAGACGATCACGAATAATGTGAATGTCCTCCTGAGAGCCCCCATCCTCATCTACCAAGCGCCGAATCCGATTAGCTGCCCGACGCCTCAAGGTAGTCTGGTAAAAAAATCTAGTGTTACGGTCTCCCTCCTGTATCCATAGGGCCCTGGACCGCTGCCTCTAGTAGGTCTCCTGCTGCTGAAGAAGAGAATGATGGATAGCAAGCTTAGCTCGAAGAGCTGAAGGTCATCATCATATAGATAACCATCCCTATCTTCTCTGGACTGAAGGTAAACAATGTCAGCTTCCACCCTCTCAACTTGCCTCAAAATATTCCCCACCTCCTCTCTGTTCCATCTAGATAGCCTACGCCTAACAAGCTCTAGCCTCTTGGACAGTTTGTAAATGGCATTGCCTCTAACCGGTAAGTGCCAGACCTGAGAAATAATAGAGCGAGCTGCTGGATAAGAAGACCAGAATTTCTCAAACCGGAACTACCTGTGAAACTGAGAGTTAGCTTCAGTGAAGACCATAATGGGGCAATGGTCTGAGGCAATCCTGGGAAGATGAGTGACAGATGTCGAAGGGAACATTCAGAGCCAATGGGCAGAGGCCATAGCTCTGTCCAATCTCTCCCACACCCGGCAGAGCCTTGCCGATTGTTGCACCAAATGAATTGGGTACCCAAAATCCCAAGTCAAGCAATCCAGCAGATGAGATGAAGGACCTGAACTCAGAAATCTCAACTGAGTCACCAACCTATCTTCCTCCTTTCTTTTCATTAGCCCCAATGATACAGTTAAAATCACCGGCAACTAAGGAAGGAAGGCCGTGCGCTAGAAGAGCGAGGAGTTCAGCCCATAAGACCCTCCTCTCTCGAAAATCGATACTAGCATAGACACCTGATAAAAGAATGGGGTCGGAACTGCCCTCGGAGACAACCAGAGACACCTATTGATTACACTGATGAAAAGCATCCACCCTGATAGAGGGATTGCACCAAAGAGCTAATATACCTCCCGAGAGGCCCACAGACTCTACAGCATAAGAAGACCAGGCTTGATCAATCTGTCTCCTAAAAGACGTCAAGCTGACACCCGATAGTCGGATTTCCAGAAGAACACAAATATCAAATTGATGAAGCTGAATCAATCTAGCAAAAGAGGCTCAAAAAGATGGTTTTCGAGCACCCCTGACATTCAAAACAGAATCTTCATTTAACAATAGTAGGGGTCTGGGACCCAATCGAGTCCTCTGCCATAGCAACATTAGAATGACCCTCAAAAGATACAGTCTCCCTAACACTCTCACCCTGAAGCATCTGGGGACCAGCAACAGGGAGCGAGGGATCCACTCCCTTGCCCAAAATGGCTGCCTTAAGAGTGGAGACTGTAGCCTCATGACTGCTTTCTACCAATGAAGATGGCTAGGGAATCACTGCTTGAGCATCAGCCCGGCCCTCAGGAGGCAGCACAGACAAGGGAGCGAGGGTCACTGGATCCTGGGCAGTAAGCTGGCAGGCAGGAAGGATAGCTTTTTCCCCCTTAGTTTTTCCTTTTCTATTACCCGATTTCGGAGAGACTCGATGGATTTGAGACTCTTCCAGTCTGGCCCTCTTCAAAGGACCCGGGTTAGCATCCCGATGGCCAATCGAAATGTCAGACCCAAGTACAGCAAAAGGATTCATTGACTGAACATTCAGAATGGATGGAGGAGAATTGGGTCGAGTCTGAACTCCAAAGACTAAACCACCTTCAGCCTCAACCTGAGAAAAACTGGCACGCAGAGGATTCTTAAGCTTCTTTCCCGATACTGTAGCAGAAGAACCGGCACGCCTAGCATCCAACGGAGCACAACCCTTTGGGGGCAAGTCAGCCTTCCCCACCCCCTGCTGAGCTGAGGGCGATGCGTTGGACTCCATAGATTTGCCAATCTTGGAGAGGCGCCGACGAGCGGATTTGAGGGGAACACTCCATTCATCACTGGATTGGCCCGAACCAGAAGCAGAGAAGACGACAGTTGATAAATGCATAAATAATTATCATTAAACCAATTAATTAATAATTTAACATACCTATTATTATTTAATATTTAATAATTATATAATATTTTAGATAAAATCTTATCAACTTAAATAGCTCGATTTTAGGGATTTAACGACGCAAACGGCACTCAAATTGGATTTAAGATGAGCTCGAAATTGATTTTATAAGGATTTAGCACGGATTTCAAAGAAAAAACGGTAAATACGTTGCAGACTTCATCGTTATCTCAGCCAGTTCCTCTGTTTCCACCGATTCTTCTGTTTCCACCGATTCTTCTCCATTCAATTTCTAACCGTTTCCTCCACCAATTAAGGAATAGATTAGATTGGAAGTTATCAAATTGAGAGAATTAAATTCCTTTAGAAGGAATTTGAATTTTATTGGTTATTTATCTAGATTTATCCTGTTATTTTCTTGGCTTCCGCTGCGTTCTCTGTTTTGAAACAGACTCCTCGCCGCGTCAAGGCCGCATCCGGGGGCCTCTACAAATAGCGCAAAGGGAGTCCAAAGAAGGGATCCATCCAGCACGCTGCATCCGAGAGAGTTTGGGGCGGTGTTCATCCGTGGAGTTATCTGCTCGTGCTCCGTAGGTTCCAGCTGTTTGAAGAGTTCTGTTTCAGGAAAGACTTCTGTTCTGTTTCCATACCTCTGTTTCAGCCGTGGGAGGCCCAGTTCATCTGTTCATCCATAGGCGTGGAGTTCTTGGATGCTCTGCTTCGAGGCGTATGCAGAAGAGGGCCCGGTTTGATTTAGGAATTTATTATAATCTAGAAATTTATTATAATATGTTGCTTTGTTAATGTCATAACTCTTTACTTTATATGAAATAAAATTTCTATTCATGTTAAATTGTTATTAAATTATATTTAAGTGAAAATAATTTAGACTGATTTATTCTTAAAAGAGATGGGCCGTGATCTACGGGTACGAGCCGTGCTCTAATAAGATAAACCATATCTTATTAATTTTCACTATTAATTATCTACTTAGTTATCTATTTAGTTAAGTTTATAAAATATTTCAAGATAATCGCTAAAGTCCCTGTGGAATCGATCCCTTACTCTCGCTATTCTAGTAGTGAAATTAAGGTGTTTAAATCGTTGCGCTACGACACGCATCAGATTTTTGGCGCCGTTGCCGGGGACTTAAGTGTGTTATTTTAAAAAAATAAAATAAAAATAAAAAATTAAAAAATATAAAAATATAAAAAATATAAAAAATATAAAAAAAAAAATATAAAAATAAAAAAAGATTAATTTTCTCTTAATTTTTGAATAGTTATTGCTGCTTTATTTTATTTCCTTAATTGTTAGAATGCATATTTTTTTTAACATAAAAAAAATAAAAAAATTACTTTTCTTTTTGCCACAAATCCAATTTTAACCTAATCAAATTTTCCTTTTAATTAACTTAAAAAAAAAAACCTAAAAGAAAACCTTAAGACATCTTCCATAAAACACAATTAATTTAAGGAAATAAAAAAATTATAAAAATAAAATAATATATAAAAAAAAATAATTATTTATAGATTGACTTAGGTGAATTTATTTTCTGCAAAACTCAAAATTTTTCCATTGACATCTCATAATTATTAGGAAATTAGAAACTTAATTACAAAAAAATTAAAGAAAAAAATTAAATAAATAAATAAAAAACTATTGCTTTAGAGGCATTGGTAGGGTGTATGCTCGGTCGCCGATCGTTGCAGCCTGACCTTATACCCTTAGATCCCGAGATAGAAAGAACTATTAGAGCAAACAAATTCAGAATTATGGATCCTAATAACGAAAATTATCAACCAAGACAGTTGAAAGAGTATTTCACTCCTTCAAGGTATACCTACTCTCCCTGCATTCAAGTGCCTCCAGTAGAGGCTGCCCAATATGAAATTAAGTCAAGTGTAATCCAAATGTTACCATCTTTCTATGGACTTACAAATGAGGATCCCTACAAACACTTAGATGAATTCTTGGAAATTTGCTCAACTGTCAAGATTCAAAATTTCTCCGATGATGCACTTAGGCTTAAGTTATTCCCTTTTTCCCTAAAAGATAAAGCCAAGTATTGGTTAAATTCATTAGACACTGTTATAATTTCAACTTGGGATCATCTTCAGAGAGAATTTCTTAAGAAATATTTTCCTATAGGAAAAACGAATCAAATTAGAAAAGCTATCACAAGTTTTTCCCAGACAGATGGAGAAATGTTCCATGAGACATGGGAGAGATTCAAAGAACTAATTAGAAAATGTCCACATCATGCTATACCCAAATGGCAACTGGTTCAGTGCTTTTATGATGGATTATCAGAAAAGCACCGTCAAATGGTTGATGCTTCATGTGGTGGGACATTTATGTTAAAAAATGAACATGAAGCTTGGCAACTCTTTGAGACATTGAGTGAGAATTCATTACACCACATGTCAGTTGCTCGTCGAGACCCTCCCGTAGAACCTAAAAGAGGTGGAATATATGAAATAGGTCATTCTACAGATATCTATACTAAGGTAGATGAATTATCCCATAAACTTGATCGGATTCTACAAATTGGAAATATCTCTTCCCCATCTACTCAATTACATGAGGTCTGCATAATTTGTTCGAGTCCAACCCATTCTATAGGTGAATTCCCAGTTGCATACCAATTTCCTGACCTTGTTCAAGAGCAAGCCCACCAAGCCCAAACCCGATTAGCTCCTAGAACAGGAAATGATCCATTTTCAAATACTTACAATCCTGGCTGGAGAAATCATCCAAATTTTTCTTGGAAACCTCAACCTGTAGTCAATTCATCAATCAGACCTAATTACCAAGAAATCAATTTTAGAAACATGCCATATTCACAATATCCAAACATCCCATAACCTCCACCGAATAATCAGCCTACTTTTGAAGACAAAGTGTTACAAGCATTGAAAGGGCTAGAAATGAATACCCAAATCCTTCACTCCCACACAATCTATTGCAAAACTAGAAACTCAGATAGGTCAATAGCCACAGCATTTAGTAGAAGGGAGGAGGGTAAGTTACCTAGTCAGCCTATCGACAACCCGAAAGGACAATTCATGGCTGAAGGTTCCAATAGTCCTGACAAATTCCTAGAACATGCTAAATCAGTCATGACTCTCAGAAGTGGAAAAACATTGAACCCACCTGAACCATCCCAGAAATTAGAAGTGGCTAAACCAGAAGAGAGAAGAAATGAAAAAGAAAAGGAATTCAATGATCAAGCAATCATACCTAAAGCCCATTCCCTAGTGCTTTAGAATCTCCTTTGCCTTCAGATAAGAAGAATATAAAGATGAATGAGATGCTTGAGTTATTTAAGCAAGTCCAAATAAACTTACCTCTTCTCGATGCTATCAAGCAAGTTCCGGCTTATGCTAAATTTTAAAGGATCTATGCACACAAAACGGAAAGCCAAGATACAAATACCAAAAAAGATACATTTGACTGAGCAAGTTAGCTCAGTTGTTCAGCAAATAACCCCACCCAAATTAAAAGATCCTGGTACCCCGATTATATCGTGTGTCATAGGAAACTTCACAATCAAGAAAGCATTATTAGATTTGGGTGCGAGTGTAAACCTTCTTCCAAGTTCAGTGTATGAATTATTCGGATTTGGAGAGTTGAAACCCATGACAGTAACACTACAATTGGCAGATAGATCAGTCAAAGAACCTCGTGGAATATTGGAAGATGTATTAGTAAAGGTGGATGAATTCTATTTTCCTGTCGACTTCCTTGTATTGGATATGGAATCTAGTAGTAATCCTAACCAAATTCCCATCATCCTTGGAAGACCTTTTCTAGCTACTGCTAATGCATGTATAAATTGTAGAACAGGTGTGATGGATGTATCTTTTGGAAACAAAAAGATGAGATTAAATATTTTTAATGCTTCCCAAGGACCACCTGTGTATGATTTAAATGAAGTAAACATGATAGAGGAAGTAGTAGATAAGAAATTCCAAAGTTTGATTGATTCAGATCCTTTACAAACATGTCTTACACATTTTGGAATAGATGACTTTGATATTGATGAGTATACCAAAGAGATAAACATGTTATTAGAACCACCTAAGATCGACACCATCCCTCCATGGACTATAAAATATGAACCACTTCCAACTAAACCAAGTCCTTTAATACCATCCTTGGAAAACCACCCCAACTAGAATTGAAACCTCTTCCAGATAACTTAAAATATTCATTCCTTGGACCCAATGACACCCTTCCAGTAATCATTGCATCTACCCTAACCTCTGAGCAAGAAGATAAATTGGTAGATGTACTTAAAGATCATAAAGAGGCAATTGGGTGGACAATAGCTGATCTTAAGGGAATTGATCCTTCCGTTAGCATGCACCATATTCATAGTGAAATTGAAGCCAAACCACATAGAGACATGCAACGAAGGCTAAATCCAAACATGAGGGATGTTGTTAAGAAGGAAGTAGTAAAATGGCTTGATGCTGGTATCATTTATCCAATTTCAGATAGCCAATGGGTTAGTCCAATCCAAGTAGTACCTAAAAAATTGGGTATTACTGTGATTAAAAATGAAAAGGGCGAATCAATTCCTTTGACCATTGCACCCACACAAATGAACAAATATGGAATTACTCATAAGGTAGCTACACCTTATCATCCCCAAACTAGTGGCCAAGTTGAAATATCAAATAGAGAAATTAAAAATATCCTTGAAAAAATGGTGAGACCTGATAGGAAAGATTGGTCAGAACGTTTGGATGATGCATTATGGGCTTATCGTACTGCATTTAAAACTCCCATAGGAATGTCTCCTTATAGGCTCGTATTTGGAAAAGCCTGCCATTTACCTGTAGAATTAGAACACCGTGAATTTTGGGCTATCAAGCAATTTAATTATGATATAAAAAATGCAGGTGTCAATAGAAAACTCCAATTGAATGAGTTAGAAGAGCTACGAAATGAGGCATATGAGAGCTCAAAATTTATAAAGAACGAACCAAAGCATATCATGACAATTTATTAGTAGAAAAATTTTTGAACCAAATCAAAAAGTATGGCTTACAATTCAAGATTACACATTTTCCTGGAAAACTTCATTCACGATGGAATGGACCTTTTATAGTAACTCAAGTATTTCCCTATGGAGCTGTAGAGCTTAAAGACCCTAAGCAAGGAAATACATTCAAAGTAAATGGCCAACGTTTGAAACCATATCTAGAAGAAATTAATGATAGAGAAGTTGTTGAATCAATTGATCTTGTAAACCCAACATTATCATAATAAGTAGTAGCACAGTCTGGCTGAAGACTTTAAACTTAGCGCTCTTGGGAGGCAACCCAGTTTATTAGTTATTTTTAACTTTCTGTTCTTTTAGTGTGTTCTTTTAGTATGACCAGAGAAAAGCAACAGAAGCAATTGAAAAAGATGGCAACAATGAAACTTCCAACCTTCAAATACTCTACCAGGTAGTATCTTTCCTTGAAATTAATTAATTTTTCTTCCATTAGGGACCATGGAAATTAAGTTGGGGGGAGAGGAGGAAAAAGAATAAATAAATAAATCTTCGAGTAAAACTATAATCAGATGTGTAACTAAATTCTGTCTCGATTTGAAGTTAATCAAGCAGTCTATTAATGAATTAATAGTTAGATTATTATTATTATTATTATTTGAAATACCGAGGAATAAATTATTAGTAAACCTAATAAAAGGTAGGGTTTAGCCCGAATAATTTTTAGAATAATTTTAGACCCTTCTGACCACTGATCTTAATAGTACAATCTACTTAATAAGGGTATGGGTGAAAATGTTATTTAAAAAAAAAAAAAAAGAAGAAAAAAAGAGAAAAAAAAAATCTCTCTTAAAGTTAATAGATTAGGTTCTTAGCATTTTTTATTGAGTAACCGGGCCCGTCACCTAAGAAAGTGATGTTGTTCGCGTGAAAAGGTGAGAATGTAAAAGAACCTAAGTAGAGTCAGTCCTACCTAAAGCCTTTTTAACTCAAGTAAATAAGTTCGAGGGGTGTTTACACCTAATGCCCTAAAACCAACTGGTTTGGGAGCCATTGGCCTAAAGCTCGCTACAAGGGTTAATTAGAAAGCAAGGGGTTAGGACATTGCACTGACTTTATAAATAAATAATAAATAACAAGGGAACCAAAGTACAAAAGACATTACACCCAACCCAAATTAAGTTAGAAGGCTTAGTCAGAGAAGTGGAAAGTTGGTAAGGAAGACTTCTATAAATTCTTATGGACTACACTTTATCACTAAAAAAAAATAAAAATCCAATGAAGTACCTTCCTTATGATTTAAAAAATAATAATAATAAATAAAATTTTAAAAAAAGAACTATAAGATAACTATCAATTTTGGACTAGCTTGGTATATTTTCTAAATTTTTTTATTTTCTCGAGGACGAGTAAGATTCAAGTTGGGGGGAGTGATAAATGTAAAAATAATTATCATTAAACCAATTAATTAATAATTTAACGTACCTATTATTATTTAATATTTTAATAATTTATATAATATTTTAAATAAAACTTATCAACTTAA
The DNA here is from genome assembly GCA_900491605.1 of Calamus simplicifolius. Classification (NCBI taxonomy): domain Eukaryota; kingdom Viridiplantae; phylum Streptophyta; class Magnoliopsida; order Arecales; family Arecaceae; genus Calamus; species Calamus simplicifolius. The sequence goes on along the minus strand of UESW01001443.1, from coordinate 240,266 downwards.
AGAGCTCGATTTTAGGGATTTAACGACGCAAACGGCACTCAAATTGGATTTAAGATGAGCTTGGAATTGATTTTATAAGGATTTAGCATGGATTTCAAAGCAAAAACGACAAATACGTTGCAGACTTCATCGTTATCTCAGCCAGTTCCTCTGTTTCCATCGATTCTTTTCCATTCAATTTCTAACCGTTTCCTCCACCAATTAAGGAATAGATTAGATTGGAAGTTATCAAATTGAGAGAATTAAATTCCTTTAGAAGGAATTTGAATTTTATTGGTTATTATCTAGATTTCCTGTTATTTTCCTGGCTTCCGCTGCGTTCTCTGTTTTGAAACAGACTCCTCGCCACGTCAAGGCCGCGTCCGGGGGCCTCTACAAATAGTGCAAAGGGAGTCCAAAGAAGGGATCCATCCAGCACGCTGCATCCGAGAGAGTTGGGCGGTGTTCATCCGTGAGTTATCTGCTCGTGCTCCGTAGGTTCCAGCCGTTTGAAGAGTTCTATTTCAGGAAAGACTTCTGTTCCGTTTCCATACCTCTGTTTTAGCCGTGGGAGGCCCAGTTCATCTGTTCATCCATAGGCGTGGAGTTCTTGGATGCTCTGCTTCGAGGCGTATGCAGAAGAGGGCCGGTTTGATTTAGGAATTTATTATAATCTAGAAATTTATTATAATATGTTGCTTTGTTAATGTCATAACTCTTTACTTTATATGAAATAAAATTTCTATTCATGTTAAATTGTTATTAAATTATATTTAAGTAAAAATAATTTAGACTGATTTATTCTTAAAAGAGATGGGCCGTGATCTATGGGTACGAGCCGTGCTCTAATAAGATAAACCATATCTTATTAATTTTCACTATTAATTATCTACTTAGTTATCTATTTAGTTAAGTTTATAAAATATTTCAAGATAATCGCTAAAGTCCCTGTGGAATAGATCCCTTACTCTCGCTATTCTAGTAGTAAAATTAAGGTGTTTAAATCGTTGCGCTACGACACGCATCAACAGTCGGGCGTGAGCCGGAGTGGATGAAGAGGGGCCTGGGTCCTTAGTGGATGGAGCAGCAGGAGACGGAGTAGCAGAAGCCGAAGATGGAGCAGACGACTTCCCAGCCAGCGGAGCCCCCCCGTGACGGTGAACAGCCACCATCCACGGGCCGAAATAGGAGAGAGAAGAGTTCGACGAAGAATCAGCCTACTGCCCAAGATTGCAGGGACCCGGAGATGCAAGGAGCTACAGTAGCAGCAGATCCCTTCAATGTGCTCATAGACGAATGATTGCCAGAAGGGAGCAGAGACCCCCTCAAATAATTGAAAATCAGCATAACTATTTGCTTGCTACATCTTAGTCTAAAGACCTTTTTCCAATCCCTACCATACGTCAGCGAAACAAGCCATCAGTTTCTTGAACCCAACCAAGATTACGCTCAGATAATAAGCCGCCGAATGAAGAAACATCTTTAAATCTTCAAATATTTGCATGCTATAATCTAAAAAAGTGAAAAAAAATGATGAAAACAGTGCAAGGGTGGCTGAGGCTGCTAAAAATATGGCTGCCATCTTCCACCATCTTGCAAGACGGAGATCCCATGGCCTTCATGCATCCGATTATACTATGCATGTAAGCTCCAAGATCACCATCCAAGGACAATATGAAGCAAACCATTTTTATATAGCCATAAACATTGAACACACCCCACCATTCCATAACCGTCATTAAGAATTAGTGTAGTAAAATGATTAGCATAAGAGTTCTACTCATTTTCAAATGGTTCATTAATAAAGTGTTAATCCCATTTAAATTTTATCCTTTTCTGTTTTAGTCAGTTGTTTTCTATTTAAAAATATTTTCTAATTTTTTAATTAGGATAGAACAACTATCACTACTTAAAATTTAAATATAGCAACCCTTTTTTGCCGATGCTTGGGGAAAGCATCGGGAATTTAGTAAGCCTGCCGATGCTTTTTAAGCATCGGAACGATTTACCCTAATTATATTAGTCATGGCCCCCCCTTCTCTCTCTCTCTCTCTCTCTCTCTCTCGGGATTTATCCTCCCCCCCTGCCGCCTTAGCCTCAGATAGCCTAGCCCTAATCACGGAACCGCCGCAGCCCCCCTCCTCCCCTCCTCCCCCCGGAGCCCTAGCCGAGATCTCACCACTCGCCGTCCGATATTTTCTAACTTGCGTGGCAGCCCCTCTCCCCCCCCCTCTCCACCAGAGCCCTAGCCCGAGAGCCTCCCCACCTGCAGCCCCTCTCCCCCCCTCCTCCTCCCAGAGCCCTAGCCCGAGAGCCTCCCACTCGCCGCCCCCCTCCCCCCCTCCTCCCACCAGAGCCCTAGCTCGAGAGCCTCTCCCCTTCCGATACCCAACCCTTCTCTCTTTTCACGATTAACTCTAACCCGATCTTCGACTTGCTTGAGATCTCGGGGTTCGAAAGAGAGAGAGAGCTGGACGTCGATCACAGCGAGGGGGAGGACACTCTATTGTTTTAACTGGTAAGGCCTTTTGTGGATGATTATATTCTAGTCGTAATTTCATTACCACGTTGATTTAGATGCATCTTGTTACTTGTTACCCAGCTCTTTGTATTTTGTTGCGCATTTCAGCAGCATCTAAGTTTTAAACATACATCGGAGCTGACAACCGCATCGGGGAGCGGCTTTGTTTTGACTGGTAAGGCCTCTTGTGGGAATGTAACAGGATTTAAAAAATAGTAACAATGATGGGCTTTGTTGTGTTATCTGGAGTATATTGGGGGTACTTAGGCTGTTTCACAACAGATTCCTGCTTAGTTTGCCGTGGAATTTTTTTCCTTGTACATGGTTGCTTTGGTATGTCACTGATAATTAGCCAAGCGGTTCGTGGAGCAAAGTTTGCCCCCGTTAGGCATTCTAGGGATGTGCCCGAAAACTTAATTTAGCTTCTTCTGCACTTGCTTCTATTCAAGCTCATGCTCAGCATTCTATTGTGGGGCCATCTGATTTGATGAGGTGAATACCTTCTTTGAGTTTCCTTATGTTTGGTAAATAGATTTTGCATCATAAGAAGTTATTGTGCAATGAATGTTCTTTATATGCATTTGAGTTTTTTTTTTTTTTTTGCTTTCTTAACTTCTGCTTTTCTAATAAGGTGTTTGTGTTTATTTTATTTTTTTAATAAGGTGTATGCATTTCCTTGAATTTTTATCTGGATAATAGATTGAGTTCTGCACATACTTGTATATGTGTTCTTATTTTGGATGGTGGGTTATTTGTGATAGTAGGTAAGCATGTTATTTGTAATAGTAGGTAAGCATTCACTGCAGCAATAAGTTTCTTGTGCCATGAGATGGCATTACTAGGATTCAGTAAACCTGTGGAGGATCTTGTAAAAATTGCTCATTTTCTTGTTTTGGCTAGTGGATTTGGATTCTTCCTCAGCTTCTCACNTTTTACGGATTGGCCACTAACATTCAAAATCATATGATTTCTTGCTAATACCCATACTATTAATTCTTTGAGTTCCAATACGAGATGCGTCAACTCTAGCTACACATTTACCAAAATTTCTAATGCCAGCATCTACATGTAACATCATCCAATATTTGACCAGTATGGACCCATACCATGATATTATAATGATTATAATGTGCAGCAAGAGAGATACAAAATTGGAATGCAGCAAGAGTATTCACATATAAAGAGATCAAGGTTGCAACAAACAATTTTAAAGATGTTATAGGCAGTGGGGGCTTTGGGTCCATTTACCTTGGAAAGCTCCTGGATGGCAAGTTAGTAGCTGTGAAAGTGCGCTTTGACAAAACACAACTTGGTGCTGACTCATTTATTAATGAGGTCTGTACTTATAAAAGCAAAAATATAACTTGCATATCATACCATTACTAACCATGTTTTTCGTTGTATGCCATTTTATTCTCATTTTTATTTCATCTAATAAGAAAAAGCTATTTAATGTTTTGTGGTGTAAGATCATGAGATCCAGCCGATAAGCCCACTTTGGCATTTTTCAACTTGTTCTATTTTACTTATAAGGTCCTTGCATGGTTGCAAGGAAGCATTACTGTGGCAGATTAGACTGCAATGAACTTCACACAAGTATTCAAATAATATTATGAAGAAAGAGAATACCAGCAAACTTTCAGGAAAAATTAAGGGAAAATGGAAAGCTTTTTAATACAAATCTTTGACATATGATTGTGATCTTTGGCTTATTTAAGGGTATGTTTTGCTTTAGTAACTGAACATGCTGAATAATTGAAGTTTCATTCATACAGAATTACAATTAAACATGTAAAGCTTGTCTAGGAAATGCGGTCCTCATTGAATTATGCAATTAATTGCATGCTTTCTTTTCTTCCAATTATTTTTGCTCTTCAGCATTCTTTGCAAAATTGTCTCTCTCCATCAGCCCCAACTCGTTGCTTTTGTTTGCTTAATATAGGTTGTGAGAGGGATCAAGTAAGTTACATTCTTTAGCTCTCAAGTATATTGTTTTAGGCCATTCTAGATTACAAGGACACTATTGCCTACACTTTAAGAGTTAAGAGATAAATATTTTTTTTTATTTTTAAAAAGGTAGAAAACTACTTGATACCTAGCCAGCTGAATCTTATCTTCGACTTCCTGAAACTCCAATCTCATCATCCATTACACCTATAAATGTCTCCTGACCTCGGTGAACTTACCATGGAGTATATGTGTATGCGGTCTCTTGAATGCTTGTATTTCCTATATGCAGTACTATATGTTGTCATACAGTATATGTACCAAGAAGGTGGTTGTGTAAAATGTAGTGCAAACTGCCACATATTTGCACGCATATGTATATGCGGTCCCTTGACTGAATGGTATTTCCTATATGCAGTACCCCCATGTACCAAAAGGATGGTTGTATGCCGCACATGGTACCTGCTTAATATATGGAATATCTGGTCCCCCTAGAATTCTGGAGCTACATATACATGCCACTCTTATATGTGCCCATATAGGTGAAGTGGGTTCAAGCTGATGTCTGGGTTTGATGTGGGCAGGTGGGCCTAATACGAGCATTCAAGTATTAAGTATTAAATGATTATGTTATAGTTATTGCCATTGGATATTAGATATTAAATAATAAGCACTAAGGCTTAGTTCTATTGTTATTATTTATTAATATTTTTATTATACATCCTTAAAAATGCTATCATTATTATGGTTTTTATTGTATCCTTAAATAATTCAAAAATAACAACCTCATATGCATCTGTACATGCAGCCCACATATATATATATATATATATATTGTGTGTGTGTGTGTATAAATGCATACATACATGCATTGATGGCACTGATCTTCTTATTCTTATCCAGAAAGTAAGAATTCTTCCCTTAACTTCCTTTTCACACCTCTCTCTATTCCCTTTTTGTATGTCCAATGGTAGCTTTACTTCACACTTGCTAGAAGCAATCCATGGATGATGAAATAGCTACTCTCACACTCGTCAACACCTTGGAATTAATATAATTATTGGATGCTAAAAAAACTTCAGAATGTTCCTGAGTATCTAGATTTATTTGTGACTAGTTGAGAACCTTCTCTCCTATTACAATACTAAATTCCATATAAGCAATCAACATTTGCTATGATTTAAAGATAGCCATTGTTCCTATTGGATGTTTGAAAAGTATTCCTTCATGGAATTCACAAGAAGTCTTTGTGGAGTGACCATCTAGAGGAGTCGCTGAACAAGTGTAGATAATATAAACAGTTTATGACTTGAAGTAGAATCCTTGCACTAGATTTAGTAAATTCAATTTAACTATGGTGGTCTATTGGTTCACAATAGGCCAGACAAATGAATGTACCTCTCAAACTCAAGTTTGGTGATCCTGGTTGTGTATTTAGACGTTACCATTTTTCGTAGTGATGCAGAAGGCACTGGACAGTGATTTAGTATCTTCATGAATAATTACATGCCAAGGACTAAAAGAACATGGATGCTTGGATCATAGACACTGTCTTCTTATGGAACAAAATAGAAATCTTGTGGTTGATAATAAAGCAGATTCATAAAACAATCCTTGGCGATACAGTTGACTGGTTTCAAAGCTACTCGGTTTAGCTATCTCAGTTTTGGCATATCATTTTCATAAACCTGGTTATTTACTTCAAGGGGGCCCATGTGTGTCTGTCTGGTCAGCATGTATCACATTGTGGAAGTGTTGGCACCATACACTAGGTTGGTACTAGATACCAAGTGTGCTGCTTGTATCAAACTCTGCCTGCTGTTGTCGACCTTTGCCGACTCGTATTGACCATGACCATTTGGAAAAGGTTAATATACCTCTTTCTCTTTAAATATTTTATTCTTTTTTTCTGGATTTAACATGGCATGATGTGTCAACAAGGCCCTTACAGTCCCCGCCAATATCAAACATGTTCCATGAGATCAACATGTAAATCCCTGATCAATCCACTTTCTTTAGACTTCAAATTGGTGATGATTTTCTATATATTAAGATGATTAGAAAGGAGCCTCAAGAAACAGTGTCATCAACAAAACTATAAAAGAAATTTATATTAGAAGTGTTCTAGCATATCTATATTGAAATATTGTGCCATCATTATAGTAAAATCTCATACCTTTGAGGACATACTCTAAAGAGAGTCTAATGATAAAATTATGTTTTTTAATCCTTGACCTAATTAAGATGTATTGGAATCATATAGTGGTTGTCATTTTATTCTCATTTTTATTTCATCTAATAAGAAAAAGCTATTTAATGTTTTGTGGTGTAAGATCATGAGATCCAGCCGATTAGCCCACTTTGGCATTTTTCAACTTGTTCTATTTTACTTATAAGGTCCTTGCATGGTTGCAAGGAAGCATTACTGTGGCAGATTAGACTGCAATGAACTTCACACAAGTATTCAAATAATATTATGAAGAAAGAGAATACCAACAAACTTATTTTTTTGTTTTCTTGTACTTAGACACATCTTTATGTTTTATGTGCGCATGCTGAAATATTTAAGATGTCCTCCCTTTAATTTGTCTTCAACTTATTTTATCTTTTATTATGTAGCACATATATACTTAAATTGCATCCTATAAGTCACAGATAAAATGAAGTTTCTAAGCATAACATGTTTTGCTTATTTTAATCAAAATTTTATATTATTCACATGCCTTGTTGACGTTTGGTGCATAATTGTTAATGTATTCACTTCCTTCTGAGTGGATATTTATATTAACTTATCAATCTAGATGACTTTGGTAGTTATATAATGACAAATAAATATGTTTTGAGCCTTAAGAATAAATGTTTGGCTTTCATAGGCACTTCACACTTGGTGAATCCTCTAAAATTGTATTTTGTTAATGATAAAATCAATGAGGAAACACTGACTACAACATGTTAGAAATTTGTATTACATAACAATGTCAAAATAGCTTTTCAAAGGAAAACAAAATCTTACATATACATGTATGTATGTGTGTATGTATGTATGAAGAAGTCTAGATTTTGTAATATCAATTAGATCTCTTTGTACCATTGTGTATCCTGTATGTTTTAATTCATACAAAGCTATGCAAATTATACTAAGTCAACACATATTCCTACTATGCAAAAGATATGCTTTCATCATGTGGCTATAGTATTGTAGGTATCATATGACAGGGTGGAGTGCATAGTGACAATCTTTAAAAAAGTGTATGTGGTATGCCGGTAGTCAAGGGATCTTATATGTGATATGCAAGGTACTTATGCAATTATTAGTTTTAAATTTTAAGGAATAAATATATATTTAATTCAAGAAAATAATAGCAGTAGAAATATTAATAACAATAACAACTAAAACTCAATGCGCTCCAGTTAGTGCTTAATGCCTATAAAAATTTGTTGTTGTTGTCCCTCCAGCCATGATTTTAAATGCCAATACCAAAAACTGTTCCATTTTCATTGATATGGTGCCAGTATCGATGGTGTGCACCAAACTAGTATATTCTGAAAAATTAAAATGCCAATAGCAACCAGTATGGTTAGTACGTCACTTTTGGTATGCACCAGTGCATAGATGGTGCATATTGGTACAATTGTTTTATTGTCCCAACATCAGTGCCGATTTTGCTCTAGAATGGTATGTTACTGGACATACCATTCTGTTTTAGCAGTTTTTGAAATCACCAAGCCTTGATTCTTTTTCTTTTTTTTTTTTGTTTCTTGCCAGAATTTGTGGTGGTGTAGAGTTTTGATTGCCTTTGTAATTTGAGTCTGTATGTAGCTTAAATCCTTACAATTCATGCATATTAGATTAAATAGATTGAAGGCATTACCACTATTTTCCAATTATTTACTCCCCTAAGTAGTCTAATTTTCTTTTGTATTTGTTAGTGTTGCATTACATTTTATTTCATACAATTGCCATTAGTTCTTTCTTCTTGCATTAGCATCTTTCTAGATGAGCATGTAAATCTCCCATTAGGTCTGTACAGTGTCAAAATGGGAAGCCCTTACTAGGAAATGTTTGGTAGTTGCACACATAAGGCAAAGAATGTTCTTTATAGAATTTGTACAACATAACAAGTTTTGTTTCTTCTGAATCGACATTAGAATTATTGTAGAGTGCATTAGAAGCAAGCTATTCCAATTGGGACTTGTAAAATATTTTTAGACCAAAGATGTAAATGTCGTTGTTTGCTTGATTGATAGATTACTAGCTTACTAGCTTTGCATTGGATGGTGAAATCTGGAATTCTCTAAAGTGGAAAAAATCTCATTTGGTCATCCTACAATATTGTTTGCTTGATCCACTAATTTATGCTTAGTGTTGCTGAGCGAAAGCTCATTAAACTCTGTTGTTGTATTTTTTTTTTTTTCAAATATAGAGAAGTAAAATGGGATCTGGGTAGAAGCAAGAAGTCACCAGCCAAAGTATTTAGTTATCTCATTAGTTTTAGTTTTTGACCATGTTGGTAGTTTGTAAATGTTTGTCAATTTCAATGACGTTGGACTATGTGATTATTAACATTTTGTTAGCAGTAAACTGATTTAATGAATACTAATTCAATTTTTATTACTTAAATTAAATATTGATATGTTGTGATAGATACCTTGCATGCCATGGGACATGTGGTAGATTGTTGCGTCCTATATCCACCTCAGTCTGGGGCATGACAAGTACAATGTCAATGCTGTATACTGGTACAAAAAAAGAAAATTGTTCCCATTGTAGACTTCATTGTGATGGCTGTGTTGGAATAGGTCAACTAACGCAGGAAATGGAAAGCAGTTTGGAGGTGGGATGGTGTCGTCTTATAGAATTTGAAAAGTGATAACACCTAAGAAGCTTAAATGTAAAATATATTGTGAGGTGCATTGATGCTTTTCTTGGTTGATAGTTTCTAATTCTAGATTTGATTTTGGTGACAATGTTGGCAACTTTGGAGTAGGTCAATGGGTCAAGTGATACACAAACTTTGTGAACATTGAATAATCTGACAACTGAACCTAGGTAGGGTTAGAGTAGGAAATTGGTTTCTAGTGTAGGAGAAGGAATACTATACCTACAAAACAATCCACCTTTGATGATATCTGTTAGATTCTTAAGCTCTCCAAACAATAGGTGAACAGCTATTAATAATTCATACAAGAGTCAAAGCAAATCGAATGTCTCATAACTCCGTTCGAAGTGTTTTCTTGAATACATTTGATGCAGAGCAAGACCATGCCAAACTTCATAGGAGCCAATGGATCTGCAAGCGGAGACTTCAATAATTGAATATTTAAAATTTTCCTATCATGTGAGTAAGCGTATGATACATGTCTTTTAGAAGATCCAATTCACAAAAAAGTATGCACCAATCCTTCATAAGATATGATGGGGACCTACCACATGCAGCTTTGCCAAGGTTTCAAGCGACCTATGAACAAAAGTAGTACAGTGAATGCTCCGATTGTTTTCTAGTCTGGAGACCATACACCAATCCCATATTTCAGTCTAAGTCCAGGCATATAGCAATTGTTAGCTATTAATATTTAGTGCATGTTAAGGTTTAACTGTCATTAATGCCAAATGTGTCTTTTAGAGTTTCTAAACAACATTAATTGTAATTCATACATGCAGCTCTTAAAGATTATAAAAGCAATTGTCATATGTGTCTTTTAGAGAGCAGTCATGCATTAATGTAAGGTCTGTAGTAGAAATTATAGAATGAAAAATCAGTATCTTTAAGTTTATGCCTATTTGAAGTAGTGCTGGACTCCAGTAGATGGATGATGGATGAAATGCAAGTCGTAGGACAATTAGGAACAAGAGATGTCACCAATATGGTTAGCACTTTAACAAGAGGCCCTACCTTCATCAATCTTGTTAATTGGCTCTTTGCCCTTGTGTAGATCTTGACTTTGCATGGATGAGTCACCTCTGATAATGGTCATTCATTTGAAAAACCTTAAATTGTGATAAACTGAGATAGTATCACTTAAAATCTCTCAATACAATCTTGAGAATTTCTTGTTTGTTCTTTCAATAAATCCATCCTTTTCCTCTACCCCAGTCAAGCTTCTTCACGTAGACAAAATAACTCCCCCCAATGTTGAGGAAGTTTATAACACTTGTTGTCATTAAACTCAACTCTCAACTCAACTCATCTAAGCCTTTTCCCAACTACATGGGGAACGCTCGTCATTGTGAATCATAATTTTAGAAAAGAGATGTCTTCTTAAAGAAGAGAAAAGAGAATGGATGAAAGATCAAACTAATACTTTGATAATAATCCAAAATCACAAAGACATAAAGGATAAAAGGAAGAAAAATTGGAATAGAAGTAGGAGAGGCAGATGTGGAATCCACCACCATATTCAAAAGAGATAAACTCAAATACTCCAATTCTTTATTCTTCCAATGTCCATTACATGACTTTAGATAGACATTACATGACCCTTCATATCCATTATATCAATACATGATTAATTTTTAAAGGACAAAAATAATAATTTCCTTTACAAACAGTAAAATACAATTCTAAAAGACACGTTGAACATTTGATAACAAATGAAAAATCTCAAGAATCGCCAACTATTAATAGCTAATAATTACTATTTGACTAAACTTTTGAGAGACTAAAATATCTACTCTAAACTATTAATAAGTGATAATTACTATTAATGTCAAACCACTGCTCCAGCATCAGACTCGATTAGTAACCATATCTCATCCAAACTCCTAACACTCGTGATGTACATCTGTTGTAACTCTGTAGCTTTCATTTCTCAAAGCTATATTCTAGCACATTTCAGTATTTAAATCATGTATATAATATTCAAATAAATCTGCAAATTCACCAGATCTAGTCGCAACTAGTAGGGAAATCAAATCTCATAATTTCTTACATTTGGTGACAGAAGTCAAGATGAATTTCACATTTACATGAGGCACTCAAGGAGACTTCCTAGCTTTAGATTGACATTAACAGTACAGCATCTCAATAACAGCTTAATGAACACCATTATAGCTTGCTGGAGTCTTTGTTTTTTTGTAGTGATATTTTAAGTTTTAATCCTTGTTTTAACTAGTCCTGGGGTAAACTTAGGTAACTAGATAATCACATGTTAATTGGAGAAAGAAAAAGGCCAGTTACTATCTATGTCATATAATGCAAACAGTAACATATTAGCATTGGGCCTATTTAAGACTTCTTAAGGTTTTTGTGATTCTAGGATGTGTGATGCTTTTACCCTTTTTTTCCATGACATGGAAAAGGGGTGTCCAGCCCTAGGAAAAGTGTTCTTGTTCAGATGGTGTAAGATTGATGTTTTCCTATTTCCATGACTTCTGTTTATTCCTTTTTCTTTCTTTCTTTTTCTTTTTTTTTGCTCACAGTTTTCTATTTTGTGTTCTGTTACCCTTCCACCACTATAAACCTATCACCCTGCAGCCCTCATAGTGCATGGCATCCATCAAACAGGTCCTTCTATAGAACCACCTAGAGTGCAAACAACTCACCTTTTGTTTACTTGATTTGTTGTGCACCAGTCCTTTCGGATTCCCATTGCAAGCCTAAACAGCTTAATTTTTTCACATAAAGCTCGTAACCTCAAAACACAAATCCTAGATCTTCTGTTTGAATCTTTCCCCTTTGATTGTTCTAGATTTCCATATCTGAAGTCAATCACAAATATATAAGGTAATGGGTCCATTGTCAAATTGGCAAATACCATTCAAAGATTCTTTCCAAATCATCAAGATTCTTTATCTTGAAAATTTTTAATTAATTAGAAAATTATCAACTTGAGTAGGACTTCTTGTATTGAATGTCCTTTGGGCTTTGACATCACTATTGTCTTCTGTCTACTTCTAGACAATGTAAGAACTCAAGCAAACAAGTTAATGCTGTCAACTATCCAATCCTACATTATATTTGGTATGGTCTCTAGTTTGATGATCCACTTGTTCAACAACTTGCCATCAAAAAGTGCTATTTTTCTCTTCTTGGATTCCACAAACTTATTTCTGGAGTCCCTTTGGCTTCTTTTTCCAGAGTCATGCATCCATACCATGCAACATAAATTACCTTGGAACTTTGCTAGTGTAAATAACTTGCAGTCCTGCTTTACACTGCCAAGCTTTTTAAATCATCTTGTTAATTTGAATTTCTTTTTGGTTACATCATGATTTTATATTTTGCTTCTGTCTGATGATTCATTTGAGACAAATTTCATTGTCCAATCTTCAAGCAATGTATGCTTATCTGTTGGTGTTTCTATATGATAACATGATGTTCCATTCAACATTGTCTGTATGTAACTTGTGTTATGGCTATGTTGGACTTGTAAAATGATGCGTTATTTTTGCTTTAAGATTTAATATCTGTGTCTATATGGATTTAGCACCTTACTTCCAAAATTATCATGATTTTTAGAGCATTGAAGAATGAAACTATCAGTGCACTTGGGCACATGGAATTACATTCCTCTCAGTCTGTACATATTTGGCGTATTGACTTAACTCAGATTAGCAACTTGTTGTCTAAGGAATAGGTCATGTAGGTGTACCATATTCTACTAAATTTCGAAACAAATACTACGTCCAAGAAGAAACATCCAGGCTTGCTTCTTAGACTAGCTACAACATCGATCCTATATCTAAAATTCTAAATGAGAGAGAGCTATGATCAGCTTATTATATATCTAGAATATATAGGAAACATGGCCAGCTACGACAAACAGTACTGAAGCTTCCACTACCCCAATGCAAAGATTTCCGGCTTTAATTAGCTTCTATTTATGACTTAGAGGGAGAGAATTAAGAACCACGCGGTGCAAAGCATTGCTGCTGCTTTTTAGCCTTTAAACTGGGCCCTTGGTCTTTCCTTCAGTCCAAACAACATATTAGTCCATGAGCTACAATGGCTAATATTATCCATGAGCTAAATAAAACTGTGTGCCTACTCTGTTAACCCACTTTCTCTTCCACCTACCAATATCCCTTTGAACAACCAAATTTTTAACGTATGCATAATAGGAAAAAACCTATTATTTTTACCGCATAATATACATTACTATTTATTTTGACATATGCCTGCTACTAAATGTTGAACACTAATGATGATGAAATACGTGCAGGATATTGGATAAAAGTTGGTTGTTTATCGATCATTTATCCTAAAATGGATAAAAGTTAGATAAATAAACCAAGAAATACTAAAGAATATTTAGATGGAGTTCATGATTTCATTAAATTTGGTATGGATAAAAGTAGTTTGAATGGAAAGATCTCATGTCCGTGTCGGCGATGTGTTAACAGTTCTTATCTAGATCCACAAACCATTGAAGAACATTTGATATGGAATGGTTTTGCTAGAGGTTATACTCGGTGGGTTTTTCATGGAGAATGTATGTTGCCAATATTAAGTAATCAACCCTCCTCGTCTGATATTGGATCTGGTAATATGAAAGATAACCTTGCAGGAGATGATATGACAGGTTTGATCACAGATGCTTTTCGACATGGTGTTCAAAACTTTAGAGGTTCATCTAATATACATGAAACGGGTGGAATATGTGATGGTTCTACATTTATGGAACAAACATTTTTGAGGATCAGATGCAATCATCAACTACTGAGTCAGCTTGGTATCATAATTTGATTAAAGATGCAGATGAACAATTATATCCGGGTTGTTTGAAATTTTCTAAGATCTCTTTTCTTATACATTTATTTCATATAAAATATATGAATGGATGGTCCGAAAGAGTTTTACCATGCTCCTCAAATTACTAAAGGATGCATTTCCAGAAGGCTCCGGTTTACCATCCTCTTATTATGAAGCAAAGAAAGTTGTTAACAAATTGGATCTTGGATATCAAAAGATCCATAGTTGTCCGAAAGACTGTATGTTATATCATGGTGAAAATGCTGATCGAGAGTCATGTAATGTTTGTGGATCTTCACGATGGACAACTCATGAAGAGGATGAGGATGATGTAACGAACAAAACAAAAAAACCGATGAAGGTATTGCGTTACTTTCCTCTAATTCCTCGATTGAAAAGGCTATATTCATCCTCGAAAATAGCTTCATTAATGAGATGGCATGATGAAGGGCATACGAAGGATGGAATGTTGAGACATCCAGCAGATAGTCTAGCATGGAAAGCATTTGATACTAGGCATTCTGATTTTGCCTCTGATATTCGTAATGTTCGGTTGGGTTTAGCTTCAGATGGCTTCAATCCTTTTCGGACTCTAAATTCTACATATAGCACTTGGCCAGTTGTTCTAATACCATACAATTTGCCACCATGGTTGTGCATGAAACAATCCTCACTTATCTTGTCAATGGTTATTCCAGGTGATAAGGGTCCAGGAAATGATATTGATATTTTTCTACAACCTTTAATAGAGGAATTGAAACAGTTATGGGAAGGTGTCGATGCAATTGATGCTTCAAATGGTGAAACATTTAAACTACGGGCAGCTTTGTTGTGGACTATTAGTGATTTTCAGCATATGCCAATTTATCTGGCTGGAGTACAAAGGGAAGGGTTGCATGTCCTTGTTGTGCAGATTCGACACATTCAATTTGGTTAAAACATGGAGGAAAATTTTGTTATATGGGTCATCGTCGATGGTTAGAACCAAATCATCCGTTTCGTTTTCAGAAAGATTTATTTGATGGTACCATAGAATTGGGATGTGCACCAATTCCACCTTCTGGAACTAATGTTCGTATACAAATGGATTCCATTAATTACATATATGGTAAATTCTCAAAGTCTTCTACAAAAAGAGGAAGGAATGATCAAGAAGGATTGTCAGAAGAAGTGACTATTAGTAATATGGATGCACAAGTATTTGAAGATTCAGATAATTTTTTTGAAAAAGAAAATGAGGAAGATGTACAGATAACATGTACAAATCAGCCTAGCAAGCATTTATGGAAGAAAAGGAGTATCTTCTTTGACTTACCTTATTGGGAACATAATCTTATTCGGCATAATCTTGATGTCATGCACATAGAGAAGAATGTTTGTGATAATCTACTTGGAACATTGTTGAATCTTGATGGAAAGACCAAAGATAACATGAAGGCACGATTGGATTTAAAAGAATTGGGTATCCGACCGGAGCTTCATCCCATTATGCTTGCTAATGATAGAACTTATTTGCCTCCTGCATCTTATACAATGTCTCCTCAAGAAAAAAATTATTTTCTTGCAGTATTGAAAAATATTAAAGTACCTGATGGATATGCATCAAACATTTCAAGGTGTGTGCATCTTAAAGATATGAAAATTTCTAATCTCAAAAGTCATGATGGTCACATATTGATGTAAGATATCTTGCCAATAGCTTCAAGATCATCAGTGCCTAAACAAGTTATTACAGTTATAATTCGGCTATCATCATTCTTTAAGGCATTATGTTCAAAAGTTATTGATCCTGGAGAGCTTGATCAGTTGGAGTCTGATGTTACTATTACACTTTGTCAGATGGAAAAGATTTTTCCTCCTGGATTTTTTACTATTATGATACATTTACTCATTCACTTAGCTTCGGAAGTTAAGCTTGGTGGACCGGTACATTATAGATGGATGTATCTTATTGAGAGGTACGACATAGAGCTGATGTATCCTACTGATCGATCCACTATAATTTTTAATAAAATAGTATCATAATTATGCTATATTTAAAAATTAATTTATGTTGTAGGTACCTTGTGCGATTGAAAGATTATGTACGAAATAGAGCCTATCCAGAGGGTTCGATTGCAGAAGGATATATTGCTGAAGAGTGTTTGACATTTTGTTCAAGATATCTTCAAGATGTAGAGACAACATTTAATAGACCTCAACGGTATAGTGATTTCGTACATAATGCAGAATTGTATAAGTTTTCAACTGCAGGTAGAGTCTTGGGAAAAACTGAAACTATTGTATTGGATCCTAAATCAATGGCACAAGCACATCGTTATGTGTTACTCCATAGTGAAATAATATCTGACTATCGTAGGTCAGTATGATTTATTGCATTTCATGTTTAAATATCATATCTTATTTTTTGTTCTAAATGAATAAAGTAAATTTTATGCAGCGAATTTTTAATGTCTCAACGACAAGCTAATCATGGCACTCGACCTAATCCAAGGATTGAACAGCGATGGTTAGTCGAGTTATTTCCTGAATGGCTTTCAAAATAGGTTTGATATATACTTAGAGAATATATGTATAGATTTAGTATCAAATAACCTGTTAACATTCCTTTTATTTTCTAGGTATCAATGATGATGGAGAGAAATTTTTTAGTTGAATTAATAGCCTTGGCTCGAGGACCTAACAAAGTTGTCAATAGATATAATGGTTTCATAATCAATGGTTTTAAATTCCATACTAAAGATCGTGAGAAATTTAGAAGAACACAGAATAGCGGTGTTATGGTGGAAGCAGATGGAAAAACTTATTATGGTGCACTAAAAGATATTTATGAGTTAGATTACTACGGAATCTTTAAAGTCATATTATTTAGATGTGACTGGGTAGATATAAACTCATCAAGGGGTTTGAAAAAGGATACAAATGGATTTACACTTGTAAATTTTACAAGGTTGATACATACTGGTGCCTTATTGAAGGATGATCCATTCATTTTTTCTTCTCAAGCTCGTCAAGTATTTTTTGTACAAGATGCAAAAGATAAAGATTGGGCTACTGTTATTAAAACAAAACCGAGGGACTTATATGATATGGGAAAGCAGTTGGAAGATGATGAAGATGATGACACTTATACGCATTCAATGTCATTCAATTTTGTACCGGTTGATGACATACATGCGACGGTATCCTTGGTTAGGACAGAATTTGAAGGAAATGATAATGCTTGATTCTTATTGTTGGTATTAAATTTTGTACTATAATGGACTTTCTTAGAAATTTTGTGATGCACCTCGGCCGTACTCTCAATATCCAGATTTCTTCTGGCTTATAAAAACTCTTTTGTTTTAGCCTTCTTTCTACCTGTCTGGATTTACTTTTAATATTGTGGTTTGAGGGTTCGGTTCGGTTTGTTCTCTTCATTGGTTGGTAAGGGTTTCCATGTAAACTATATATATTTTTCTCCTTTCTAACTCTTGTAGTATCAGTCAACTTATTGAGGATGTTGTACCTATCATTTCAACACTTCTTTTTTTTCTTTTGAAGGATGGTATAAGCATGATTGGTAAGTTTCATTCCAGAATTAAACTTTGTTTGGTGAATGGACTTAGATTCTTCCGTTAGTAAGCATTTATGAACATTCATCTTCATGAGATTCATATTTCCAATGAGATGTCTTTGATGCAACTTTCTCACAATCCTATATACTGTTGATTTTTTCTACTAACATTCCATTTCTTCCATTAGTGTTGATTTTAAGGTAAAGATTGTTGACATTGGGGGAAACGATTGAAGCTTGCAATCTGGGATACAGGTACGTATTTTCTCATTTTGTTTGAGAAATTAAATGTTGAAATTGGCAAGTATCCCATTTCAACATTTAATACAGGTACGTATTTTCTCTGTCCATAAAATTCTTGTTTTGTTTCCTACAAGCCTTGTTTTGTATCTAATGAGTTTGTTTTCCTGGTTTTGGGCATGAGCTCTTAGTTTCTTGTAAGGTGGCAGCTTGAGTGGCAAGCCTTGAAAAGTCTGCTCTTCATTTCTGTTTACTTCTGTTTTGTCCTTGCTTGTTTGGTGTTCTGTCAGCATCTATCAATCTCAAATGATGTCCTTAGGGCTACTTTTAAGATTTTTTTATTTGTATTTTCTATTTGGTTTTTTGGTTCTCTTCCAGCAGATTTTGAATTGTCGAGTTCACATGAGTGATCTCCTACTATAATTGGATGATTGCATGCTAGAATAATATTCTTGATGGAGGTTTGCAGGCGCACTTCTTCTTGTGCTTGTTGTGTTCCTAGGTTTTGTTCTACTGAGATGATGAGATAATTGCTAGGCTTCATCTCTTCTGACTTCAAGATTATAGATAAAATGATAAAAAGATTGGAATTTGTTGATCTAAATACCAACTGGTATTTTACAGGGAGCAGAAATGCTTGAACATACCTAAACTCATAGGAGTGACACTACAAGAAATTAAAATATTGCGACGTCAAAATGCGTCGCTATTGCGTCGCTATACCATGTTTAGCGACGCAATAGCGACGCAATGATGGCGTCGCTCAACTCCCCGTCGCAATACTCTTTTGTCGCAATTGCGTCGCAATATTGCGACGCAATTGCGACGCTCTGCGACGCATAAAATTGCGTCGCAATAATAAAAATTAAATTTTTTTAAAAAATTAATTATTAAATATTGCGATGCAATTTATTGCGTCGCAATATTTAATAATTAATTTTTAAAAATTAAAAATTTATTAATAAATATTACGACGCATAAAATTGCATCGCAATATTTAAAATTAAATTTTAAAACAAAAAAATTTATTATTAAATATTGCGACCCAATTAATGCATCGCAATATTTAATAATAATTTTTTGTTTTAAAAATTAATTTTTATTGCGACGCAATTTGATGCGTCGCAATATTTATTAATAGAAATTTTTAAAAATTAATTTTAAATATTGCGACGCAATTTGATGCGTCGCAATATTTATTAATAATTTTTTAAAAAATTTAATTTTAAATATTGCGACGCATTTTTATGCGTCGCAGAGCGTCGAAAATTTTTTTAAAAAATATTTAAATGATTAAAAATTAAAACGATTAATAAAATTTCGTTAAATCTAAATATTGATACAAACATTTTTCACTCAATCCAAACAATAATAAATTTCAAAAAATAATTTATATATTAAAATTTAAAAGTTTTTACAACATAAAAAAAAAAATACATCAAGAATCTGAATGATCACGTGAAGGCTGTGGAGGCTGTGGAGGCTGAAGACTCTGCGACAAGCGTCTAACCATATCCCGCAAATAGTGCATCTCATCTCGCATGTCAGCAACCTCCTGATCCCGGCCTCGCATACGATCCTCAAAATCCTGCTCGTAATCCTGGCGAAGCTCCTCTGCAATAGATCTGCGAAGCTCCTCTAAACGCTCGGGAGGAAGATCAGCAGGAACTCGCGAGCTGGAGGCCTGATGGGGAAAAAATGTAGAAGCTCTAGTGCCCATACCATAGACCCTGCGGTCTCGTGGCTGGGCACCAACAGCCTCCAAAAACACACGTCGACTCTCATCTGCTGAGAGTTCGACGGGCGTCTCCCCATCAGTAGAGTCGACCTGTGATGCCTGGGATCGAAGCTCGTCGACTCGTGCCTTGAAATTATGAAATCAATAATAAATGAGTTAATAAATTTCTAGAAATAAAATTTTAAAAATTAAACAGATACTACATAAATCTAATTTCTTACCGCAACCTCCCGTGATCGCGTATCGACCCAGGAGCCGTCCCTCCTGGTGTGTGTCGCCCTGAATAGACGAAACTCACCAGGATCTCCGCCCTCCTGCTCAGTCTATAACAATAAAAAAAATGATATTAATAAAAATATTTGTAAAGAACTAAAATAGTAATTAAAATATTTATGTTTTCTTACCATACGCCGTCTGTGCTCCTGAATCGAAATGGAGCCCGATGTATGACAGGAGAGACCCGTGCCACGACCGCCCTTCTCAGATCGGCGGTTCGTGCTGGCTGATGCGGACCTCCTGCGCCAGCCATCGGACTCCCAGGCCTGCTGCCACTCGTGCCAAATACCCTCTGGCACGTGCGCAGGACGCTGACCCGACGACCTCCAACGATGAAGCATGTCGGAGTATCGGCGTCGCGTCAGAGCCTCCCATGCTGCCCTAATGGCATCATGGGTGGCAGGATCCCACGTAAATTTTTTCTGCATTAAAATAAACAGTTAGTTTCTGAATTTATTAACTTTAAAGAATTATATATCACTGCTAAATTGTATTTAATAAGTTTACCTGAAACTCAGAAAAATAAAACTCCCTCGTGGCCGGCGATACGTGGCGCCAATCGTAGCCACTGGGATCTGCACGCCTCTGAAAAACGGCGCTGATGTGGCTGGAGACATGATGCTGCTCAATGAATCTGTTAAAAAAATGCAAGTTTATAAGTTAATGACTTAAAAACATTAACAAATATTTGTAATTAATATATACTTACATCCCCTGAGCATCAAGTCGAAGTAAAGTGCGGCCGAAGGCGGAAGAACTCTCGGAGGTCTGTGCCGATCGGGTAGATGGTAATACTGGTGCAGAGGTCGAAGGCTGCGCCTCTGCTGGAGATCCAAACTCTCCATCTCCGACGCTCATGTGATCTGATGTCGAAGGATCCAAACTACGTCTCTGCTCACCCAATCTATCGTCGGTAGATCTACCTCTGCCCCTCATACTGAAAATACTAAGGATTCACACAATTAAATTACGATTAATGATTGACTATGTACGAATTTAACACTTATAAAAAAAAGTTAAATTTTAAAAAACCTTTATGTTTAATCGTTGTCATTTGTTTCGTGAAATGTTGGTTCAACATCCGATGCCGTATCGGATTGCGAATCAGTTTCATTATCGGAAGGAAACCGAACATTTGCATCCGCAATTTCTTGGACATCACCACTTGGATCGATAAGTGATGTTTCAGGAGCTCTTGTGTCGTCCTCAATTGCATGCAGTTCCATCTCATCCTCTTGAAATGCAGGGCACTCGGCTGATTGACTTGATGAACTCTCCTCTAATACGATTGTTGAACGTGGGACGATTTTAGAAACGGCCCACCAATCTCGCTTGTCGTTGCGCAAACTTGGATATCCGCAGTAAAAGACTTGCTGAGCTTGGGATGCAAGGATGAATGGGTCATATTTCTGTAATCTTCGTCGATGGTTCACTTCAACCAAATTATAGTCGTTATGAACCCTTTTGCCCACAGGAATTATCGGATCGAACCAATCACAACGAAACAATACGGTTCGTTTTAAAGGCCAACCGGGATATTCAACTTCAACCACCTCTACTAACTTTCCATAATAATCCTGCATATTTGCTCCAACACTTTCTCCTTTTACACACACGCCCCAGTTCTGAGTGCCTCTTGAAGCTGCTAATCGTTCAATCTGAAATTTGTACCCATTTACAAAATAGCCAGTAGAGGTTGTTACGGTCTTCAATGGCCATTGCGATAGACATTTAATGAAAATATTGTCGGTTGTCGACCATGGACCGTTGACCTATAAATTAATAAGCTATTGACATCCAATTCAAAAAATAATTGCCATTATCGAAATTGATTGAGTGATACTACTCACAAATTCATAAAACCAGTAAGCAAACTCCGTTTCTAATTTCTGCCCAATTGCAACTTGACTGATGTCGGGATTCATCTGTCGTTGTCTATCACAAAACATCCTTATGGGATGAAAAGGATGAAAACTACTGTTAGAAATTAAATATTATGGTATATTATTATATAAATTTAAATTTTCAATTTAGCATTGAAGTATACACTTACTCAATATATGGATCGACTTCTCGACAGTTCATTAGGATGTAATAATGTGCTGCATTATACTCCATATCGCTAAGATTTCTTGACTTCTGCCCACCAAATGAACGGCCGATAGCTTTAAAAATTGATATTCTACCGTCATTAGCTTCTGCTTCGTCCACACATACGTCATCGTTACGACCATGATTTCGGCTCCTCGTGTGGACGTGACCCTCAAAGTAATGCGAGGCAAAAGCTGAAACTTCTTCGACCAAGTGTGCATTGCATATAGAACCTTCAACCCTTGCCTTATTACGCACATTATTTTTTAACTTCTTAAGATACCTATATGTAAAGTTGCAACAAAAAATTAACGAATTTTTCAAGCAATGAAATAATATTTCAAATGTCAACATATCTTAATGATGTATATATTTACCTCTCGAATGGATACATCCAGCGATACTGCACAGGACCAGCTATGCTCGCTTCGTATGGCAAGTGAACCGGTAAATGCTCCATTGAGTCAAAAAAACTGGGAGGAAATATTCGCTCAAGCTTGCATAAAATAATTGGAATTTCCTCCTCAAGCCTTGCCATTGATGCAGAAGTAATGACTGCGGCAGATAACTCCTTGAAGAATAAGCTGAGCTCCGTAATTGCCTTCCAGACATGTTGCGGAAGCAACTCACGAAAAGCTATAGGTAATAATCGTTGCATGAAAACATGGCAGTCATGGCTCTTCATGCCGAACAACTTGAGCTTATGCATGTCCACACACCTACCGATATTTGAGGCATAACCATCTGGAAATTTTAACCCTCTAAGCCAGTTACATAAAACTTCTCGTGAATTTCTGTCAAGAGTGTAACATGCTTTAGGATAGGTCCCATCGGCACTCCTTCTCAAATCACCTCTTCTACAGTACTGATTAAGTTCTTCTCTTGACTTTGCAGTATCTTTTGTTTTTCCCGGGATGTTTAGCACCGTGTTAAATATGTTATCAAAGAAATTTTTCTCTATATGCATGACATCCAAGTTGTGCCGGATGAGATTTGTGCTCCAATAAGGCAAATCCCAAAATATACTTCGTTTCTTCCAGTTATGTTCTTTACATATACGGCTATTTATTCTATCTGCATCTGGTTCCCATGCATACATCAACCCCAAATTCTCTATAGAATCAAATAGATCCGTGCCGGACCTAACCGGTTCGGCAAATTTTGTGACTGCTTTGTTCTTCCGGAAGGCGATCAAGTTACGCCTGTAAGGATGATTTGGTGGCAAGAACTTCCTATGGTTATCAAACCATGACTGCTTACCACTCTTCTGCAATGTAAATGCATCCGAATCATACATGCAATGAGGGCATGCCAGACGTCCAGCAGTGCTCCAACCAGACAACATTGCATATGCCGGAAAATCACTTATTGTCCACATCAAAGCAGCTCTCATTAAGAAATTTTGTTTCATAGAAATGTCGTAGGCTACCACTCCTGTTTCCCACAACATTTTCAATTCGGCCACCAACGGTTGCAGAAAGACATCAATCTTTTCCTTAGGATTTGATGGTCCTGGAACCAAAACGGTTAAAAACATTGCAGGATCTTTCATGCACTTCCACGGAGGAAGGTTATATACAGTCAGTATCACAGGCCAACATGAATACTGTTGCCCCGCTTGACCAAATGGTTGGAAGCCATCGGTACAAAGACCTAATCTCACATTCCTTATATCTTCAGCGAAAACAGGATGATTTTCATTGAACTGCTTCCAAGCCTTTGAATCTGATGGATGCCGCATTTCATCCTCTTTAGATTCATGTTCGGCATGCCATCTCATATCAGCAGCTGTTGCCTCAGATCTATATAATCTCTGCAGGCGTGGGGTAAGAGGAAAGTAATGCATCCTCTTGTAAGGCACACTTTTCCTCCTACTTGTACCGGCTCCTCCTTCGGTGTTTTTGAACCGTGATTGCCCACAAATCTTACACCATCTCAGCTCTGAGTCTTCACCCCAAAATATCATACAATTGTTCAAGCAACAATCGATCTTATTAACTGGAAGCCCAAGCCCACGCAACAACTTCTTTGTTGCGTAAAAACTGTCTGCGGCAACATTATCATTTGGCAGAATTTCTTTGATTAACTCAGCTACAGAATTGAACGCCTTTTCTGATAATCGATGTTCTGCCTTAATATTCAACATTCGAGCAGCTGTAGAGAACTGGGAATGACCCTCACACCCAGGATACAATTCTTGATTGGCAGCACTCAACATATCGTAAAATTGTTGTGCTTCTGGGTTTGGTTCTTCCATAAATGTATTCTGATTGAAGTCATTACCCGATGCATTCATAACCATTTGTTCATATGTGTTTAAATTCACAAATGGTTCTTCTACGGGAATTGACTCTTGTTCGCCTATAACAACTGCTGGAATATCCTCTGGTTCACCATGACAGTACCAAACATAGTAATCAGGCACAAAACCCTTCTTACACAAATGCACCTTAACAGTTTCCACATCTCTGTAGGCTTTATTCTGACACCTGTGGAAGTTGCATGGGCACCTAATCCTAGGCCCATCCATCCATTCAGGTTGGCTACATGCAAATGCGATAAACTCTTCCAATCCATTCAGAAAATCTGGATTCAGCAAGCCATCTTTTATCCTTGCATACATCCATGAGCGAGTCCCGCTCATTTTTGTCCGACTTATACAAAGTCTGGTAAAGCATTAATTAAAACCAAAAAATAAAACTATATTAGTATTAATACATATATATCTAAATTATTTCTTGGGCACAACTAATTAAGGTTAATTACAACCAATTAAATCATTTATAAGTACGCAAATAATTTAGATATATTTATGTACTAATATAATTACAACCAATTGCTAGGAAGGACCGATGCATAGGTTAATGGCTAAGAGAGGGCTTGAGTTTGTGTCGGGCCATAAGGCGATGCGTTTAGTCATTAGACTTCACAAGAATTCAAGTGTCTTAAATAATTCTACCTTCACTCCATGTCTACAAGGTAAGGCCCTATCCCATTCAAGAATATTTTTTGTGATATGTTATTCTGCTATTAATTATCATCGATCGGCAACATTGAAATTTCGGCAGCATTTCCCCATATGTTCTCCTACATGTGTGGTATATAAGCCACACTAGGAGAACGTATGAGCAAATGCAAACCGAAATCTCACCCCACGATGATTACTAGCAGACTAACATGTCACAAGAAATATTCCCAAACTGTCCACCAGGACAATTTGAGAATTTGCAAGACTAAGGCTTACAAATTCTCAAACGGGTCTAAAGGTTAATTAAAGTGCTGTGATTATGAAAGTCCGAAGACAATCGAACTTATGTTATTCTTAACATCTTGTGAATTATACATGTAATCACTAACTTAAGATTATTGTGTCAAATACTTGCGAATACTAAAATGTAAATCATTGAAACTAGTAATTTGTTGCTGAAAATTAAATAATATAACAACAAAACATTTTATTTAGCATTTCAAAATGTAATGCATCATTAAGTTTGCAGCAAAATATAAATAATCAAACATAACAAATGTAAATGAGTATAAATGCACAAATACTATTGTCATAAACATTCTGCTTAAATTAATTATTGCATAAATAATATGTAAATTAAATAAACATTCTGCTTAAATTAAGAAAAATTTATTTTTTTTTTTTCCCAGGGGGCGGGGGGTTTCCCCCCCTCCCCCCTGCTATGACCCCAAAAATTTTTTTTTTCTTTTTTCACAGTGGCCTGGCCACCGTGGCCAGGCCACTGCCGGCCACGGCAACGACCGTGGCCGGACAAGATAACAAAGGGGGGGGGGGGGGGGTTTCCTCCCCTCCCCGGCCCCCTGTTATAAAAAAAAATTTTTTTTTTTCATTACAGTGGCCTGGCCACCAAGGCCAGGCCACTGCGGCCCCGGAGAAGACGGCGGACAAGAAAAGAAAGGGGGTGCGGGGGGTTTCCCCCCTCCCCCTGCTATGACCCTAATATTTTGTTTTTTTTTTCTTCTTCACAGTGGCCTGGCCACCGTGGCCGGACAAGATAACAAAGGGGGGGGGGGGGCGGGGGGTTCCTCCCCTCCCCCCTGTTTAAAAAAAAAAATTTTTTTTTTTAAACAGTGGCCTGGCCACCGTGGCCAGGCCACTGCCGGCCACGGCAGCGGCCGTGGCCACGGCCGGCAGCGGCCGTGGCCGCCTTGTCCGGCCGCGGCCACGGCCGTGGCCACGGCCGTGAAACAAAGGGGGGGCGGGGGGGGTTTCCTCCCCTCCCCCCTGTTTAAAAAAATTTTTTTTTTTTTATATCAGTGGCCTGGCCACCACCGTGGCCAGGCCACTGCCGGCCACGGCAGCGGCCGTGGCCGGAGAAGACGGCCACGGCAGCGGCCGTGGCCGCCTTGTCCGGCCGCGGCCACGGCCGTGGCCACGGCCGTGAAAACAAAGGGGGGGCGGGGGGGGTTTCCTCCCCTCCCCCCTGTTTAAAAAAAAAATTTTTTTTTTTATACAGTGGCCTGGCCACCACCGTGGCCAGGCCACTGCCGGCCACGGCAGCGGCCGTGGCCGGAGAAGACGGCCACGGCAGCGGCCGTGGCCGCCTTGTCCGGCCGCGGCCACGGCCGTGGCCACGGCCGTGAAACAAAGGGGGGGCGGGGGGGGTTTCCTCCCCTCCCCCCTGTTTAAAAAAAAATTTTTTTTTTTTTATATCAGTGGCCTGGCCACCACCGTGGCCAGGCCACTGCCGGCCACGGCAGCGGCCGTGGCCGGAGAAGACGGCCACGGCAGCGGCCGTGGCCGCCTTGTCCGGCCGCGGCCACGGCCGTGGCCACGGCCGTGAAACAAAGGGGGGGCGGGGGGGGTTTCCTCCCCTCCCCCCTGTTTAAAAAAAAATTTTTTTTTTTTTATACAGTGGCCTGGCCACCACCGTGGCCAGGCCACTGCCGGCCACGGCAGCGGCCGTGGCCGGAGAAGACGGCCACGGCAGCGGCCGTGGCCGCCTTGTCCGGCCGCGGCCACGGCCGTGGCCACGGCCGTGAAACAAAGGGGGGCGGGGGGGGGTTTCCTCCCCTCCCCCCTGTTTAAAAAAAATTTTTTTTTTTATACAGTGGCCTGGCCACCACCGTGGCCAGGCCACTGCCGGCCACGGCAGCGGCCGTGGCCGGAGAAGACGGCCACGGACCTGCCGTGGCCGGAGAAGACGGCAGCAGGTTAAAAAAAAAAAAAACAAAAAAAATTTTTTTTTTGGATTTTTGGGGCTAACCTTTGTGGGTAGCCGGAGTAGGAGGAGATCCTCGGGGGGGCTGGGAGTCGGAGGAGATCGCCGGCGTTTCGGGGGGGCTGGGAGTCACGGCGGCGGCGGCTAGGTCAGACCGGAAGGAGGAAAGAAGAAAGGGGGGGTTTAAATATAGGCAATTAGCGACGCCAATTTGGCGTCGCTAATTGCGTCGCAATAAATTTTTTTTTTTTTTTCTTAGCGACGCACGTGGGCGTCGCTAATCCATCATTAATAAATGTAAAAAAATACTTTTATGAAAATATAGCGACGCCAATAAATGCGTCGCTAAATTGGCGCCATCACCTGGCGGGAAAAATAATTTTATTTTCTAATAATTGCGTCGCTAAGGCGTCGCAATATTTTTTTAATAATTTAAATTGATTAATAAAAAAAGTTATTACATATATTGCGACGCAATAAGTGCGTCGCAATTATTTTTAAAATATTTTTAAATGAAAATATTTAAATTTATATAATAATTGCGACGACAAATTGCATCGCAAATATTTTTTAATATTTTAATCAGTTATATGTATTCTAATAATATTGCGACACATATATTTTGTCGCAATATTTATTATATTTTTAAAGTGTGTCGCTAAGGCGTCGCAAGCTTACGACGATAAATTGTGATCCCGATCGGCCACGACCTATCTGTTGCAATCCGTGATCGACGATCCGATGCGATCGATCCAAGCCCTGATCCCGATCGGCAACGGTCGATCTGATGGCGATCCGTCTGAGATCGGCGATGATCCAACGGTTGCGATCGATCCAAGACCTGATCTCGATCGGCGACGACCGATCTCGGACCGTGGCAATTGGTCTGATCGACAAAGATACGACGGTTGCGATCGATCCAAGCCCTGATCCCGATCGGCCACGACCGATCTCGGACCGTGGCGATCCGTCCGAGATCGGCGACGATCCAACGGTTGCGATCGATCCAAGCCCTGATCCCGATCGGCCACGACCGATCTCGGACCGTGGCGATCCGTCCAAGATCGGCGACGATCCGACGGTTGCGTTCGATCCAAGACCTGATCCCGATCGGCGACGACCGATGCAATATTTGCGTCGCATTCTGCTAAAAACATTGCGATGCAAATCTTGCGTCGCAATATTTTTAATGATACATAAAAAATTAATTTAAAAATATTGCGATGCAAATTTGCGTCGCAATATTAAAAATTTAAAATATTTAATTCTGCTAAAAACATTGCGACGCAAATATTGGCTATTTCGTAAAAATTTAATTTAAAATATTGCGACGCAATATTTGCGTCGCTCTGCTAAAAACATGCGGCAAATATTGCGTCGCAATATTTTTATTGATATTTATATTTCATAAAAATTAATTTAAAAATATTGCGACGCAATATTTGCGTCGCAATATTAAAATTAAATTTTTTAATTCTGCTCATTGCGATGCTGCGTCGCAATATTTTATTGATATTTATATTTCATAAAAATTAATTTAAAAATATTGTGTTCGTGTTCGCTACGTCGCAATATTTTTAATGTTATTGCGACGCAATATTTTCGCAATATTAAAAATTTAAAACATTGCGATGCAAAATTGATCGCAATATTTTTATTGATAAAAATATTGCAATAGGCTAAAAACATTGCGACGCAAATAGTGCGTCGCTCATAAAAATTAATTTAAAAATATTGCGACGCTGGCTGCTCAATGCAAATAGTGCGTCACAATATTTTTATTGATTAAATATTTGCGTCGATTCTGCTAAAAAATTGCGACGCAAAATATTGCGTCGGAATATTGCGACGTGCGTCGCAATATTAAAAATTTAATTTTCTTAATTCTGCTAACATTGCGACGCAAATACGTCGGTGCGACGCAATATTTGCATCGCAATATTAAAAATTTAATTTTTTTTGATTTTTTGGTTAATTGAGTCGCTAATGAGTCGCTAATGCGTCGCTCACAAAGGCGTCGCAAAGTGGTCGCAATTTAGCGACGCAATTTTGCGTCGCTAAATTTGCATCGCTATTTCAGGTAGTGTGATCATTTACCTATTTAACAGGATCCAAGTGCTTGTGATGTTAAATTCACAGATGGGAACCTTCTTTTTTCTTTCACAGTCAAACTTTGATAGATTCATTTAGAACATGTGGGGCATTTGAGATGTGGTATCATCAATTAAAATACCTGTAGATAAGACTGCGGATAATATTTAATCTACAGGATTAGTAATGGCTATACATGCATAAAAATTTCATGGAAAACAAATATTCTTTAAGTGGAAGTTTGGATAAAGTAATCTAATAATATATTAGACATGTGACCATCAAAGTATAAGCAGGCACCACTCACATGAAGTGGTGAGATCATAGGTGGAACGCCCTTTTCTCATATGCATTATCTGATGCTTTTATTATTTTTGTAACTGTGGAATATGTGAAATTCATATTGGGGTTAATGCTCATGATGCTATAAATTTGAAGAATGTGGTCTAATAAAAGGGCTGGGGTGTCTTCTTGATTGTAGATTAGTGCGAAAATTGTTCACCCTTTTATTTATCATTAGAATTCTAAATTTAATAACATTCCATATTTGTCTTATATAAGTTCTTATTTAAATTTCCATGGATTAATTTTCTATTCTCTTCTTTTCCTGCTTGTCTCAGTTGGAAAGTTTTGAAAGGTCTATACTTAGTTTTTGTTTGTTTTTGTTTTGTCTTCGCATATTTCATACTCTGTCTCACATGCCATTCTTAAATTATGCATTTGGTACCGGTATTATGGATTATTGGGTGGTTGTTTTTCATGTGTTATCGGTTCTATGCAAACAGATGACAAATTGAAAAGTCTGTATGCTCTTCTTCTGCTGAATTTAGTTTGAAAATGTCTTGCATGTGAGGGAAAAAAAAAAACTCACTCACTCTTACCCCTTTGTTTATATATATATATATTTAATATTTATTTTTACTAACTCTTACTCTGATGTAAATGATAGGTGACATTATGCGCTCACGGATAGAGGGTCGCACTTCTGCTTCATCACAGCAGGTTCATGCTGGTTCTTCAGTACCGGATGTTGCATTCAATCCTTCGGCACAACATTCTACAGCAGGTCCATCATCTTCTGGGCATCATGATCCTATTGTTGGTGTAGGAGGTCCATCTTCTGAGCATCATGATCCTATTGTCGGTGTAGGAGATGATGAGCTACACATTCAGGGTAATTTATTTTTTTATTTAGTTTGATAAAATATCTTTACACTTTTTACTATAGTTTACACATGCATATCTATTTTTATGCAGACGAATCTGGGAGGGTTACACGCAGACGCGGATCCATGTTAGTTCAGGATGTATGGCAGATGCGTGAGGGTGAGCAGATAGTGGTTGAGTGCAATCAGCTGGGGCAACCAATTAAAAAAGCCGCTAGCTTATTGAGTTCCTTTTTAGGGTCAGTTGCACGAGGCATCAGCTTTGTCCATTAAGTTATGCAAAATGGAATGACATGCTTCCAACGTATAAAGTTGAGATTCTACGAGTTGTGCAGGTAAAAATTTGAATCTAAACATTTCTTATTTTGTATACTTGTTATATTATGCTTTGTTTTATATTTTTTTAATTTACAAACAGCTTATTTTATTTTAATTAAGTCAATTATTAGACTTAACAATTAAATTGTTTTGCAGTCTAAGTTTGTACTACCTCCATCCACTCATGATTTTGTATTGAAGTCTCTAAACCGAAAATGGAAAGAATATAAGGCATATTTGAAGATGAAGTACAAGTTGCCGGGTATGACCGAGGAGCAAGTAGTTGGTACTTGTCCTCCTGATGTACCCCCTCATCAGTGGATGGAGTTGGTTCATTACTGGTTCTCCGAGAGGGGACAGGTATGTTGTTATTTAATCATTTAAGATACTTTAAAATATTTATTTTTTTTAAAATATAATAAGTATATTTATTTAATTTTGCAGACATATTCTAATATTGGTAAAGCTGCACGAGCATCTCTGTCTGTTCCCCATACATCGGGATCCAAGAGTTATGCGCGAGTCAGACAAGAGTTCGTATGTTCCTTAAACTAAAAATTTATATTTTTTATATCAAATCATTTACTTATTAAATGGCTCTTCCCTAACTGACCTCGAGCACACGTTAGTATACTTCTTTGTTTCAGAAACTATAAAATTCAGGATTCATGATAGTTAACACATGATTCTTTTTTATTAGCTTAGTACTTGCACTTGTTCTATGTCAAATCTGATTGCATGAGTCACTTGTTCTATGAATTTATACCAGCCACCCATAAGCAACATTTGTTCTAGTTGTAGAACTATACTGAGTCTGAGATTGAGTATCTATAATTAGTCAGACCTGAAATAAAACAGTGCCCAGTGATTAGCCCTGAATGATAAAGAGATTAACAAAAAAAAATACAGCCTGACCAATAAAGAGATATACTCTTAATTTGAAGCACGGTCACAAGTGGGGAGACTCTCCATAAATTGGTGGCCAGAGCAATACGAATGAAAGAATTTTTTGAGGCTATGAGGGTCCAATCCCCACCTTTTCTACCAATACTCTCCCCACCCTTGGGGCCTATCTGCAACAGGAATCAAATCGTTGCCGCTTGGGCAATGGGTAGTACCATCCAAGCCAGTGCTCAGTGATTCAAATACTTCATTTCCTTTCTCATTGTTTTGTACTTTGGGTCATCTAACTAAATGAATCCGATCAATTGATGAATGAGTGATGCTCTATTCTTTACTGAATGCATCATGTTTAGATGCATCGTTTGCTTTGGCAATCATCATTCAAATTTAGTTGTGGTATTGGAATTGCACAACTGCAAACATTTTCTTCTCCTCTGGCTATTTTCATTATTTTTTATAAATTCAGTGCACTGTTAATTTATTCTATAATCTTCTTTGTCACTTGTTATCTCCTTTAAGATCTAGTTGTGAAGAAAAAGGATTGATTGATGTAGGGATGAAATGTTTTATGGGCAGTTCCTGAAGATTTTTAAACCCTGTATCATACATCAAATACTCCAAATCAAAGACTGCAGACTGTATGTTGATTACTAGCTAAATTAGATGATATGCTTCAGTACCTTGTCTTTTACCTTGACGTTGTTATGTGAAGGATGTTAATTTGAGTACATTGGTTTGCAATGTTGTTGAATAATCATTAGATCTTACAGAAAGTATGGCTCTAAATGGAGCAAAAGGTAAAAAAAATGGTTTATATAGCAAACTTCAACTATTTTGAGATTAAGGTTTTGTTGCTGTTGTTATTGTTGTTGTTGTTGTAATACTGTTGAATAATCATTCAAACCTTTATTCCATTAGACTCTTGTTAAGGTTTAAAACAATCACACATTCATGCTTTGACATTCAACAGTAAAATGGAACAACTGAGAGTAAGCATCTTCATTTTCTAGAAGTAGCTGAACGCTTCCTGTTAGAATAGATTTCTTTACTCCGTTAGTCAAAGTAGTTATTACAATATGCGTGCGTAGGATGTAGCAGGCTTTTTTGGTTTGTTTGACTGCATCTTACTGGTTGGAAATGTCAAAATGTGGGCTTGGAAATCAATAAAGATGATTTTGGTTTCTTCAATTAGCTTTTTATCTTAGTGATTTTATAAGCTGGTGCTGATCTTTTTTTTTTTTTAAATGTAAGAAAGGAGACCTTTTACGGTTTCAAATAGCAGACACCTCCACTGTCAACCTTATAAGATGATCCATAATTACTTAGCCTTTCAAAATACATGCTTACAGGTAAAATTATATAAAAAGGATGTCTTCACTCTAAGCTTAAGTAGAGGATGAAAACTACTTGCAGCATCCAAGCCACAAAAGTTGCAGCCGCATTTCAAAATGGTCCAATCACACTGGAGCAAGCTAGTTTCCAATAAACTCTGCACCAGGTTGCGTTCAATTCAATAGATGAAACAGGATTATGATGGATTGATATGGTTGCAATAAGAAGAGTCGTCCCATCTTGAATCACAATCCCAATTCCTAATGTAGTTGAATAAATCATTCTACCAAAATTAATCCTAATAGGCCCTGGTTGTGGGGGGATAAACTGCTTATTTGATAATAAATATTGGCACTGCATGTGGTAGATCAGTAATCTAAGGAATTAAGCATTCACTTATTGAGATTAATTTTGATGTAATTTTCAGTTTAGTCTCCGTCTTCTCCAATCTTTAGCAATGTTTCACATGCTTTTACATAGACATGAACAATGTGTGTATGTAGGTATAAATGCATGAACGGACAACTTAGTTTTATCAATATCAAATTTAGTTTTACAAAAATGTAATATTTCTTGTAGATGGATGAGCATGGACGGAAACCTGGTGAGGTGGAGTTTTACCGAATGACTCATATTCACCGTGATGGCACTTTTGTCAGAGATGAGTCAAGGGACTTATATGTAATTATTTATTACAATTTATTTCATGCAACGATTTTAATTTAATTTTATTATTCAATAAGATCTAACTAATTTTTTTAAATTAATACAGGAAAGAGCTACAGCTCTTATTGCTGAGCGTGTTGATGACTCTATACAGAGTAGTCGTATTGAGGCCGACGTGTTTACGGAGCTGATGGGGCCGGAGCGCTATGGTCGAGTGAGGGGTTATGGAGTTGGAGTCACCCCCACTCAGTTATCTAAGATGAATAGAAATGAACGTGTTGCTGCAGATTCTGCAGATGTTCGCAGACTTGAGCATGAGATGGAGGAGATGCGATGAAGAGTGCCGATGATAGAGCAGAGATGGAGGAGATGCGACGGAGGAGTGCCGCCGATAGAGCAGCGATGGATTCTATGAGAGAGCACATTGAGCGGCTTACATCTATCGTACACATGTTTGTTCCACACCAGGTATATATATATATTATTATTAAATATATATTCTTATATTATATCAATTATTTATCTAATATATTGTAATTGATAGTTAAGCAAATTAATTTTTTTTAATTATTCTTATAGGCTCCTGGAGCATCAGATCGGAGCGGACAGGGTGACGATCTTCCTCCTACAGATCATTGACCTCACCTACTTTTATTTTAGATCTTCCATTTTATGTATTTTTAAATTTTGTTAAACTTTAACTTGTAACTCTCTTAGTTGATGCAATGAAATGTATGCAATGTGATTTTAAGAATGTATGAAATGTAATTTGGAATTAATGTAAGCAATGTGATTATTAATTGCATTAATTTTGGTTTAATATACAGGTTTAATTTAAATGTTTGTAAATTTAGTTTTTTTTAAAAAAATTGACCGTTAATATGCCGACGCTTTTAATAGCATCGGTAGGTTATATAAAACCCGAAAGCGGCTTGTTTAAAAGCCGACGTTTAAAAGCCGACGCTTCAAAAAGGCAGATTTATATGCCGAGCTTTAAAAAGCATCGAAAATGAAATTACCGAGCGGCATTTTTATTTTTACCGACGCTTCCCCAAAGCGTCGGCAAATTTCGTAACCACCCCTTTGTGCCAACGCTTTAGAAAGCGTCAAAAAACT
Organism: Calamus simplicifolius; assembly: GCA_900491605.1. Classification (NCBI taxonomy): domain Eukaryota; kingdom Viridiplantae; phylum Streptophyta; class Magnoliopsida; order Arecales; family Arecaceae; genus Calamus; species Calamus simplicifolius. The sequence goes on along the minus strand of UESW01001443.1, from coordinate 205,445 downwards.
GTATCCCGACGCTAAAAAAGCATCGGGAAATAACTTAAAAGCATCGTTAAAATTTAAATTTACTGTAGTGTATATATATATTTGCAAACATTTTACTATCACTAACTACAAACGTTTTTGCTTTTACCAAAGGGGCATGCATGTTGGCCGCCATTGCTCCCTTGACTAAGCCTACCTATTGATCCAATTAACTTATTTAATTAAAATTTAAGTTATAAATATATAACACATTTCTTTCCAACTCAATATGAAACTAAAGTTAAAATATCACAATCTCCCCTTCTTAATATCGTATGTTGCAAGTTAACTAAAATCTACCCTCGGATAGTGCTTTCCTTATTTTCACCAACTTGCATATATTGATACAATTTGTAATGCATCAAGTCCTACTGCATGGCTTAAAAACTTGAGCAAAAATCAATGGATAGCAAGTAATCTTGAGTTATAAGCACATAACATATTTCTTTTCTATCCGATGTGAGAATAAATTTAAGGTATCAAAATCTAAATCAATCAATAAAGTTTATCATAATGTTTTATGAACAAATTAAAGGCAAGACGCAGGAAATGCTCCTCTCTCCAAGACACCGTTAACAAGGAGCCAACATTACCACGCATGAAACTCTAGAAAGAATGTGTTGTGTATATAACTTCTCTTATCGTTAGAGCAATAATTCAAAGAAAGCATTCATAGTCTTTGTAATCATATATGGACTTGTAGCTGTGAATCCACCAAGTGGACAGTAGCAGCACAACCAAAACTTTGCAATAGCCTCGTTTAAGTATAGACCAACATGCATAAAAAAAAATTCTTTAAATTTCTTTTTCATTTCTTTTCTTTCCATGCTTGGCGTTGTTACTAAGCTTTTTATGACTAATTATAGCAAAAAACCCTTCAAGGATGATCTAACCGAAAGTTGGCCAATAAATGCAAATAACACTGGTTTTACTTTTTCTACTATAATATTAGCTTACCCATTAAATTCAATACACGATTTATTCATGTAATTGGGTGAGCATTCTAACCCATTTCTGTGTCTATCCAGTTATATATATATATATATATATTGGAACATATTCCCCACTAATTCGATCCACATATGGCCCTTTCACCATCAAGTAGCCTTCTAACTTGAAAATTTCTCCAACTCAACAGGACGTTTCATGGTCTCTTTTATCCTTCATCTCCATCAACAACGCTCTCATGATCTCCACACACAAATGAGCATTCTTTAGAGCAAATTCCTTGTACCTCGCGGAGAACACCACATCCTCCACATGCTTGACGATCAAGTTGACAGCGTGATCCTTCAACATTCCATTAGAACAAATTAACCTCTGACACCTCGAGGATGTCAAGTGCATTTGAAGAGTCCAACGAGTTCAGTATCTCATGCTCACAGACCTTGCTGAGGAATGGGATATTATACTTGTCTGCTGCTACTAACATAGAATATAAATGCTTGTATGTGCTCTCCTTGGGTAAACTTCCAATGTAGAGGAACTGGAGGCGGCATTTGAGCTCATCATGGCTTAGCTCGGGAGCGAGATGGTGTCCTCTGCTGGGGCTTTGCACTCATCCGAGCCTAGCATCGTTATGAGGATTTCAGGCTTGGTGGCCTGCATCACAAATGGGAATTATGAGAGAAGATCATGGGTATCATGTTGTTGATAAATAGGATGTATGGCCTTGCGAGTGCAGGGACCGGTATGGATCTCCCTTGTAACATCTAAACTAGTCCCAGCAACCGGCACGCTTAGGCTGGCTCAAGCTTGAGTTAGTGCTCCATTAATTAGTTTCTCAATAGACGTTATGGTAATTAAACTGATAACAGACACAAAAATCGTAAATAAATCTCACGTGTTATGTTTGAGTTAGTCTTGGGTGGATAACTGCATGTAATCATAGTTGTCAAACCTGGTCCGGACATTGACCCAGCCAAGGGCTCGGATCACCGGGTCATCGGTTCAACCATCGGGTCACCGATTGAACCATCGATTTAATTATTTTAATATAAAATTATATTTATATTAATAAAAATTAATTTTTAATAAAATGAACATATGAATACTATTTTTCATAATCTTCTTTTTTTTTAAAAAAATCTTTTTGGTATCTTATTTAATCAATGAAATTCACTTACTTTCAATCTGCGTACCCATTTAGTCCGATTTAACTTTTTTCAAAAAAAAAAAAGATTAAAGAAAATTTTTATCCGAGTTTTCTTTATTTTCATCATTTTCTCTTTATGTCTTTGCTTTCCGTCTTGATTTCCATAAAATTTTCATATTTTCACTCTTTTTCCTTTTTTTTATTCTCCTCTTAGCAATGCTCTTCTTTGCATGATTTCCTTTTCTTTCTCCATAAAACTTGCATGATTTTCTTTTCTTTCTCCATAAAACTTGTGAGCATCCCAATAGAGAAAAAGTTGACATACACTCTCAGGAATTTAAAATGCCAAAGGCCAAAATATTTGAAACGATATTGATAAACCCGTGACCTGGTTCAGGCCGGGTTGATCAGTTTATGGGTGAACCGGATGGGTTGACCGGGTTATTTCGGGTCTCTTACATATCCGGTTTTATGTTAGAATTAGACCGACTTGGCCTTCGGGTCCCGGTTCAACCGGTCGGTTCGGTCCGATTTTAACAACTATGGTTTTGAAGAAGGAAAAGTTTTGCTGCATTAAACATTGATTGATGCACATGTGCCAAAGTAGAAAGGATGATTGTCTCTGATTCATGTGCATGCACACAACATGCGCCAATCATCGGAATCTGTGCATGCTTGTTGCACTGCTTTCGGTGCAGCAAGACTTTTGCTTTGAAGGAAAAGTCTTTATACACCACCTTCGATGCAGCAAATCTTATGTGAACTGCGCCATTTCTTCTTATTGATCCACATGTATCTATATGACTTGATGCCATGGAATGAAATAAAATAGTAGGAATATGATCTTAAGTTTTGAGCGTGACAGACATTAATATCCATTTAGCCTTTTTTAAAAAATTATGTACATATCATAAGCGATGCAGCCCATATTTTTGAATGAGTATCGTAGGTTTCCAATTAGACTATCATAATTTTACAACTAGGATATCGTAATATTTTTTTGGCCTATATCAGAGATCTTTCAAAAATGTCGTAATTTTATAACTATGATATCATAATTTTACAATTAGGGTGTCGCAATTTTTTTGCTGATATTAGAAGTCTACTTTGAGATGTCGTAAAGCATTGTCTTAGGCTTTGTTTAGATCATGAATCCTAGCAACTAAAGGATTCATCATAACAATACCATAATATGGTTGTGGACTTGTCATCCCCTCCAATTAATGTGGATTACATGAATTGAGGATATATCATCATGGTAGCATGGAAGATTACATACATTTCTTTGAAGATGGATCAGAACCATCTAAGACTAGCATTTCATGTCTTTGATCTTGAAATCTCTTCTTCTTTCACTCTCTTTGGAGATTGCAAAGAATGTGGTCACTTGAGAATCAGACAAACCTAATGTATTAGTTGCTATGCTTTAGACAAACCTGAGAATCTTAAAATTTTTAAGATTTAGATAAAATTTAATGCAAGTTTAAATTAAATTTTAGCTTGATTTGAATTATTAAGATGATCATGATAAACATGCTCTGCTCATTCAAAACTAAGCTTGATAAATGATCCTTCCGTCTAATGCGTTAGTCAGGGAATATGGGTAAGAAATAAAATTAGTCACATGCATACCGTCATACATTTAGCAATATGGGTAAGAATAAGAATTAGTCACATGCATACCGTCATACGTGTTAAAAATAAAATTATATTTAGCAAGTCTTTTTCAATTTTAGCCTGCTAAGGCTTGCATGTCCGCCAACCCAAGCTTTGTCCGCTCGTTTCCTTCCCGTTTTGAAGGCTTGCGCCGATAAAACCGCAGACGCGGGGGCTGGCGGATGACGGGGAGCTCTCACCGTTATTCCTTCCTTGCCGTGCAAGCACCAAAACCGAATAAAAATATAAATAATATCACGATTTTTAAATTGACCACGCGACGCACCCCCTAAAAATTTGGCACGAAGAGAAAAAAACACAGTTCAAACCCGTAGGTGGGACCCCTCCCTCTCTGCTAAGATTTTGATTTTAATAATTAAGTCTTCATCGACCTTCTACAGTGGATGGCCACCTCTTCATCAATTTGATAACACTAATAATCTGTTTTAAGGTTTTGTTTAAGATGAGATGCCTGTTGATTATAAAATTCATGCGTTGACCTTATCTAGATAATCAGTTACAATTCGTTGCCGTTAAAATCGTAAATCCTAACGATGGCTGCGGGAGAAATACGATTGGTGATAGATGATGCGATCTAAGGCAAATAATCGCATAGAGGGGAATAAGGAGTATTCCCCAAAAAGGGGAGAACCCAGGGAATAAGACAACCCCCGTGCGATCTCCCCACAACAAACCAAAAACAAAAATTTTATTAGGGTCGGTGACCTGCCATGCGAGTGCACCCAACATGGCAAAGGTCGAGATAAACATACCCGTCAGCATCTACAAGAGACAGTGAGATCCATCGATAGTCTCATCTTTTACATCCTAATCAAGAAAGAAAGATGAAGTCATCCGTGATGATCACCACAATCACACGCGCCTGATCAGCCCAGATTTTTCGTAGAAACTGGGACGGAGGACTCAGATGCATGAATATTTGTAGGAAGTACTGGGATGGGTGACCTTGGCGCATGAAGATGATTCGTAGATATTGGGGCAGGCGCCTCGTGCGCATGAGGATTTGTTGAGACTGGGATCGGCTTCTCATGTGCACTGGGATTTGCAGAAACCGGGACTTGCGTCTCTTGTACCTCTTCCATCGCCAGCAAAGAAGAAACCGCTTCCTTCACTTTGTCCATGATACCCACTTTCCCTTGGGCTTCACCAGCATTTTTCCTCGGGCTCACAGCCTCGGTGATCACCTGACAGAGTGCTCTATCTTCTTCCCCAGGCTCCAGCTTGTGCATTAGATACTCCTTCACCAAAATCCCCTTATCCCACACCTGCTTTGCTCCCAACTCGTATCCAGTACTGCCTGGGCTTTGCATCTTTGAAGCTATCATCTGGGCTGCCCCGTGACCATGGTGTATGCCGGTGTCAGCATCTCCGTTACGGTCTCAGTCAGCGTCTTGTTGTTGTCTTTCTGTCACGACGGCGTTTTGAAGTACTGTGGGCACGTTGTGGACGACAGAGATCTATTAATATTAGCAAATGATGAATCATAGAGAGATGATGACTCCTTGACCGCATCAAGTGTTTCAATTCCGATTGTTGTTTAAACAGCATCTTGTTTCCGTTCGCATTAATGTCATCGGGCTGAATAACTGCTGATTTCTTCTCCCCTTTCTTCGCATTAATGTCATCGGGCTGAACAACTGCTGATTTCTTCTCCCCCCTCCAGTGCACCGGGACTTCGAACTGCTGACCGATGTTGGGAAGTTCTCTCGATAGGCTTCAGAAGATGTCTCCAATTCATACATATCTTTGATACAAGAGAAGAACGATCCTTTTAGCGCCCATCATAGACGTGCTGCCAAAAAAAAATAACTAACCTGAAAGGAATAAAACCACAAAACACAAACAAATCCGACAGATTCACAAAGATCTAAGATGTATGATACTAAATGTGCTAAAAAACGAAATATATCACAAAAAACTGCTTCCCTTTACAAAAATCATTAGATGGCATCGATATTTGCCATCGAGAGAAAGATCAAGACGAACAAGAACCGATCTCAACCATGATCAAAGATCACAAAAACTCAAAAAATATGACAAAAAAGGAAATATAAAGAATAAAATCACATATCGGTAAAACAAACAAAAAGAGATCTCACAAACCAAAGCAAAGATCACAAACAAAGACCATGCCAGAAACATCCATAGAGCCGCAGATCGATCAACCTAGAAAGAAAAACCAAGCCAAACATACGACAGCCCTATTCACAAGAAAGCTCTATTCACAAGAAAGAAAAGAAAAACAAAAAAAAAAACTCTTAAAACTTTTATCTCTTTGCGGCCATGGCCAAACCAAAATAAATAGCAGCTAAAATATTTTCATAAAAATCAACGCTAAAAAACGTTGAATGCTACTGCTCGGGCTAAGGATAAATTTGGGGTTTCGGTTAGTATTTATTGATTAAGGGTCTATTTAGATGGAAGGAAATCGAGAGGAAGGAAAGGAAAAGAAAAGAAAGAAAAAATCATAAGTTTTTTTGTTTGGAAAGAGGGTGAAAGAAAAAGTAGAAAGAAAATTGTTAATCCCTAAATTGGAGGTAAACTAAAGGAGGAAAAAAAGTTTTATGAATACTAAAATATCTTTTAATTTTTATTCTTTATTCTCTCATTCCTAATGAGGTATAATTGTCACATAAAATTTTTCCTTTTTTTTTCTCTTCCCTCTTTTTTCCTCTATCCTTTTCAATTAAGAGGAAGAGAACAATCATATCTTTCCCTTTTCTTGTCATCCCTTTACTTCTTTTTACTATTTCTTTCCTAATATAGCATAAAGCGGTGCTACTAATTTGATGCGCTTGGATGCATGCGTTCACGTGTGTATGCCACAATTTCAATTTCAAAATGATAGATCTATGACCGACAACATCATTAAATGCTTCAGTTGTCTACCAATAAAGAGAGAAGAAAAGGTTTTTTTTTTTAAGCCCATAAATTTAAGCAGATGTAACTACAATGTTTTGAAAATTCAAACTAGCTTAACATTTGGATCGTGGGTCAATCGGATCGAATAATATTATAACTATTTTTTAATTTAATAATATAAAATAATAAAATATAAATATAATTCAAATAAAAAATTAAAAAAATCTAAAAACTAGGTTGAATCGCTTCAAAATTTGGCCAATTCAATGATTTTTTTTTTGATTTTAATTGGATGATATAAAATCAACTTTAATAATAAAATCGAAACGGTCGATCCGATCGAATTTTAAAACATTGCTTAATTAAGACCCATGTTCACGGTGATGGGATGCGTGACCCACCCGTACTCCATCCCCATCTCACTCTCAACTTCCATGCTCAGCGCATACCTGCTGATACCATCAAAGCAATCAATTTAGTATTCATCCTCAGCTTTATATAGAAAATGAACCATACTACATTTTGCCTATGCTTTTTTCCTTCAAAAGTTATATTATAAAAAATATAGATGACGTATAAATTTGAGATAGCTTGTGCATACACACTCTCTCTAACATATATAGAACTGGATTTAGTTATATTCGAATGTAATTAAACTTAAATTCGATCATCTTTCCCACTCTTTGATCCATATAGTTCATAAATTTTACAAATAAAAAAGAGGAAAAAAATAAAATAGCTGTGACCTGGTTCAGGCCGGGTTGATCGGGTTATTCTGGGTCTCTTACATATCTGATTTTATATTAGAATCGGACTGACTTGGCCTTTGGGTCTTGGTTCAACCGGTTCAACCGGTCGGTTTGGTCCAAATTTAACAACTATGCATGTAATGTTTAATTCCTTCAACATTAATACAGATTAGTCTTGAGTTATCTTAGAATTGGGCCTCATTTGTGTTACGGATTGGGCCACAGGGGTTCTTGGCTGATCTTAGTCCCGCTAGTGCCACCAATCCAGGCCCCACATTCACCTTCTCATTCAGTTCTTCCTCCCTCTCTTTCATCTTCTTCACCCACTTGAAAGCATTTAATAAATCAATAAATCAACATCTGAATTTAATAAAAATAAATCAACACCTCTACGTACGTCTCTTGCAACACTACAAGAAAAATGACTTTTGCCTACGATTTTCGCACCTACGATTTTAAAATCGTAGGCAAAAGATATATTTCCCTACGATTTTTTTAAAATCGTAGGCAAAGATTCCATAGTCAAAAGGTTAAAACCTTTCCCTACGATTTTCAAAAAATCGTAGGGAAAGGTCAAGAGCCTTTCCTACGTTTTAACAAAAATTCGTAGGGAAAACCTTTTCCCTATGATTTTCATGAAAATCGTAGGGAAAGGCTCTGGACCTTTCCCTACGATTTTTGAAAACCGTAGGGAAAGGCTATACAAATTTTTGGAGGGAAAATCTTCCTCCAAAATTTTTCTGAAAAAATCTTTCCCTACGATTTTCAAAAATCGTAGGGAAAGATCCAGAGCCTTTCCCTACGATTTTTTGAAAATCGTAGGAAAAGGCTATACCAATTTTTGAGGGAAAATCTCCCTCCAAATTTTTCTGAAAAAATCTTTCCCTACGATTTTCAAAAAATCGTAGGGAAAGGCTCTGGATCTTTCCCTACGATTTTTGAAAATCGTAGGGAAAGGATAACAAATTTTTGGAGGCAAAATCTTCCTCCAATTTTTTTTTTTTGAAAAAAATCTTTCCCTACGATTTTCAAAATCGTAGGGAAAGGCTCTAGAGCCTTCATGAAAAGAATGCAGACTTTTTACAATTTACAAAATCGTAGGGAAAGACGACCAACCTTTCCCTACGAATTAATAAAAATCGTAGGAAAACCTTTTTTTAGAAATTCAACCTTTCCTGATTTTAAAAATAGTAGGAAAGGCTATACAACCTTTCCCAAAATTAAATTTATATTTACTATATTTATAATTATATTAAATATTAATAATTATAAATATTAATATAATTTATTTTTATACTGTATTTATAATTATATTGTTTATTATATTTTAACATGTTATATATTATATATCTTAGTAATAATTACTATAGTTCTTTAATTCTTATTATTATTAATATATAGTAAATATGTATTTATATATTAAAAAAAATATATTTATATAATAATCTTATAATTGCGTATACTATGATTATTAATTATCATATTGTTATAAATTTATTAATCTTATATTGTATACATAATGTATATAGAACATGTTATAAAGTTATTATAGTAATATAGATATATTATATATTTCAATTTTATGCAAATAAATAAATATTATTATGTATATATATTTTTTAGTTATCCTTTTAAAAGACTTTTTCTTGATCAAATTTTTGGAGATAAAATTATCCGCCAATATTTTTCTGAAAAGTCTTCCCTACGATTTTCATGAAAATCGTAGAGAATCATATCTTCCTTTACATAATAAAAATATTATATGTATATATCTTTTTTAGTTATCCTTTTAAAAGACTTTTTCTTGATCATCAAATTTTGGGATAAAATTACCCGCCAATTTTTTCTAAAAAAGTCTTTCCTTACGATTTTCATGAAAATCATAGAGAATCATATCTTCCTCTGTAAAGAAAATACCGAGGTATCGGATTGATCGCAACGGTCCAATCGATCATCGTCGATCAGGATCATGGCTTGGATCGATCGCAACCATCAGATCATCGCCGATCGGATGGATCGCAACTATCGGATCGATCATCCCCGATCGGGATCATGGCTTGGATCGATCGCAACCGTCGGATCGTCTCCGATCAGATTGATCGCAATGGTCCGATCGATCATCGTCGATCGGGATCATGGCTTGGATCGATCGCAACCATCGGATCATCGCCGATCGGATGGATCGCAACCATCGGATATCATCGACAATCGGATGGATTGCAACTGTCGGATCGATCATCGCTTATCGGGATCATGGCTTGGATCGATCACAACCGTCGGATCATCGCCGATC